>ML661893.1:8441689-8458852 GCA_007570785.1 Antilocapra americana
ATATATATATATGTTGTTGTTTTGAGTTGCTAAGTTGTGTCCAACTCTTTGCAACCCCATGGATGGTAACAGGCCAGGCTTCCCTGTCCTTCACCAACTCCTCGAGTTTACTCAAACTCATGTCCATTGAGTCAGTGATGCTATCCAACCATCTCATCCTCTGTCATATTCTTTTCCTCTTGCCTTCGATCCTTCCCAGCATCAGGGTATTTTCCAATGAGTCAGCTCTTGGCATCAAGTGGCTGAAGTACTGGAGCTTCAGCTTCAGCATCAGTAATTCCAATGAAGAGTCAAGGTTGATTTCCTTTGGGATGGACTGATTTGATCTCTTTGCTGTCTAAGGGACTCTCAAGAGTCTTTTCCAGCACCATAGCTTGAAAACATCAATTCTTTGGAGCTCAGCCTTCTTTATGGTCCAACTCTCTCATCCATACATGACTACTGGAAAAAACATAGCCTTGACTAGATGGACCTTTGTTGGCAAAGTAATGTCTCTGCTTTTTAATATGCTGCCTAGGTTGGTCATAACTTTACTTCCAAAGAGTAAGCGTCTTTTAATTTCATGGCTGCAATCACCATCTGCAGTGATTTTGGAGCCCAAGAAAATAAAGTCTCTCACTGTTTCCACTGTTTCCCCATCTATTTGCCATGAAGTGATGGGACCAGATGTCATGATCTTAGTTTTCTGAGTGTTGAGGTTTAAGCCAACTTTTTCACTCTTCTCTTTCACCTGAATCAAAGGCTCTTCAGTTCCTCTTTGCTTTCTGCCATAAGGGTGGTGTTATCTGTATGTCAAAAGTTGTTGATACTTCTCCCGGCAATCTTGATTCCAGCTTGCGCTTCATCCAGCCCGGCATGTCACATGATGTACTTTGCCTATAAGTTAAAAAAGCTGGGTGAGGATACACAGCCTTGATGTACTACTTTCCCAATTTTTATCCAGTCTGTTGTTCCATTTCTAGTTCTAACTGTTGCTTCTTGATCTGCATACAGGCTTCTCAGGAGGAAAGGTGGTCTGGTATTCCTGTCTCTTTAAGAATTTTACACATGTTGTTATGATCCACATAGGGAAAGGCTTTAGGGTACCAGAAGGAGATGTTTTTCTGTAATTCCCTTGCTTTCTCCAACGATGTAGGCAATTTGACCTCTAGTTTGTCTGCATTTTCTAAATTCAGCTTATACATCTGGAAGTTCTCAGTTCACATATTATTGAAGCCTAGCTTGAAGGATTTTGAGCATTATCTTACTAGCATGTGAGATGAGCACAGTTGCATGGTAGTTTGAACATTCTTTGGTATTGCCCTTCTTTGGTACTGGAATGAAAACTGACCTTTTCCAGGCCCACTTGACTTCACATTCCAGGATGTCCTGTTGTAGCTGAGTGACCACAGCATCCACACCATCGTGGCTATCTGGGTCATTAACACTTCTTTTTTTGTATAATTCTTCTGTGTATTCTTGCTGCCTCTTCTTAATCTCTTCTGCTTCTGTCAGGTCCTTACCATTTCTGTCCTTTTTCATGCCCATCCTTGCATGAAATGTTCCCTTGGTGTTTCCAATTTTCTTGAAAATATCTCTAGTCTTTCCCATTCCATTGTTTAACTCTATTTCTTTGGGTTGTTCATTTAAGAAGACCTTCTTATCTCTCCTTGCTGATCTCTGGAACTCTGCATTTGGTTGGGTACCTCTTTCTCTTTCTTCCTTGCTTTCGCTTCTCTTCTTTCCTCAGGTATTTGTAAAAGCCTCCTCCTCCAAAAACCACTTTGCCTTCTTGCATTCCTTTTCTTTGGGATGGTGTTTGTCATTGCTTCCTGTACAATGTTAAGAACCTCCATTCATAGTTCTTCAGGCACTGTGTCTACCAGATTTAGTCCCTTGAATCTATTGGTCACCTCCACTGTATGATCATAACAATTTTGATTTAGGTCATACCTGAATGGCCTAGTGGTTTTTCCTACTTTCTTCAATTCAAGTTTGAATTTTCCAGTAAGGAGCTCATGATCTGAGCCACATTTCATCCAGGTTTTGTTTTTGCTAACTGTATAGAGCCTCTCCATCATCCCCTGGTGTCCCTGAGGAATTTGTTAATAGGGCTAATGGGAGGGAGTGAGGGTTTCCATCTGCCTCAAGACAACACATTTACAAAAGATTTCACTTTTCATGCTACCACCAACTGAGCACATACATATAGTCATTCTATTCTGAAAATGTGTTAAAATTAATTTGCTTAATAGAAACATTAAAAATCACATATTTGGCCCCCATTGTTGTGGCATTTCTTCCATTTGAATATGCCAGGAGCTTCCAAAAGTAGAAGCATCTTAAACCTCTCACTACCTATGAGTCTCTGCTTGCTATGAAAATCAATGTCTGTGTCCCATCCCTACAGACAGGTCCTATCTCAGTAGCTCTATGGTGACCCTGGGAGTCTGCATCTTATGATGAGATGAGATGAACCTGGGTGACTCTGAGCTCCTGGGTTAGAGCAGATTTAACAAGCGAGGATTTTGCTAAAGAGAGAAAAAGGAAAGAGCTGTATTTCTTAGGATACTAGACAAACAGAAATGGACAGAATTATGGGTGACCTGAAAACTTAAAGCTAAAACATTTTCCTTTGGTTTCTTCTCGGTCTTATTGCCAGTCACCCCCTGCTGATTCTTCCAGGCCCAGCTCAAATACCATCTCCTCTCTGAAATATTTAAGACAAATCCTGTTCCATAAGTTATTGGAACATCCATTGAGTTGTAAGCTTCCAAAGAAACAGAGAAGACCTTCAGTTCAATTCAGTCACTCAGTCATGTCCGACTCTTTGTGACCCCATGGACTGCAGCATGCCAGGTTTCCCTGTCCATCACCAACTCCTGGAGCCTACTCAAATTCATATCCATAGAGTTGGTGATGCCATCCAACCATCTCATTCTCTGTCATCCCCTTCTCCTCCTGCCTTCAGTCTTTCCCAGCATCAGAGTCTTTTCTAATGAGTCAGCTCTTTGCATCAGGTGGCCAAGTTATTGGAGCTTCAGCTTCAATATCAGTCCTTCCAATGAATATTCAGAACTGATTTCCTTTAGGATTGAGTTATTGGATGTTTTGGCAGTCCAAAGGATTCTTAAGAGTCTTCTCCAACACCACAGTTCAAAAGCATCAATTCTTCAGTGCTCAGCTTTCTTTATGGTCAAACTCTCATATCCATACATGACTACTTGAAAAACCATAGAGTTGACTAGACAGGCCTTTGTCAGCAAAGTAACGTCTCTGCTTTTTAATATGCTGTCTAGATCACAGCTTTTCTTCCAAGGAGCAAGCATCTTTTAATTTTATCACCATCTGCAGTGATTTTGGAGCCCCCCAAAATAAATTCTCTCGCTGTTTCCATTATTTCCTCATCTATTTGCCATGAAGTGATGGGACTGGATGCCATGATCTTTGTTTTTTGAATGTTGAGTTTTAAGCCAGCTTTTTCACTCTCCTCTTTCACTTTCATCAAGAGGCTCTTCAGTCCCTCTTTGCTTTCTGCCATAAGGGTATTTTCTGTGTATCTAAGGTTATTGATATTTCTCCCAGCAATCTTGATTCCAGCTTGTGCTTCATCCTGGCATGTCGCATGATGTACTCTGCATATAAGATAAATAAGCAGGGTGACAATACACAGCCACAGCCTTGATGTACTCCTTTCCCGATTTAGAACCAGTCTGTTGTTCCATGTCCAGTTCTAACTGTTGCTTCTTGACCTGCATACAGATTTCTCAAGAGGCAGCTCAGGTGGTCTGGTATTCCCATCTCTCTAAGAATTTTCCAATTTGTTGTGATCCACACAATCAAAAGCTTTGGCATATCAATAAAGCAGAAGTAGATGTTTTTCTGGAACTCTCTTGCTTTCTCAGTTATCCAATGGATGATGGCAGTTTGATCTCTGGTTCTTCTGCCTTTTCTAAAACCAGCTTGAACATCTGGAAGTTCACAGTTAACACTGTTGAAGTCTCACTTGGAGAATTTTGAGCATTACTTTACTAGTGTGTGAGATAAGTGCAATTGTGTAGTAGTTTGAACATTCTTTGGCATTGCCTTTCTTTGGGATTGGGATGAAAACTGACCTTTTCCAGTCCTGTGGCCACTGCTGAGCTTTCCAAATTTGCTGGCATATTGAGTGTAGCACTTTCACAGCATCATCTTTCAGAATTTGAAATAGCTCAACTAGAATTCCATCACCATCACTAGCTTTGTTTGTAGGAATGCTTCCTAAGGTACACCTGACTTCAGACTCCAGGATGTCTGGCTCTAGGTGAGTGATCACACCATCATGGTTATCTGGGTCATGAAGATCTTTTTTGTATAGTTCTTCTGTGTAAGAGTTCTTGCCACCTCTTCTTAATATCTTCTGCTTCTGTTAGGTCCATACCAGTTCTGTCCTTTATTAAGCCCATCTTTGCATGAAATGTTCCCTTAGTATCTCTAATTTTCTTGAAGAGATCTCAAGTTTTTCCCATTCTATTGTTTTCCTCTATTTCTTTGCATTGATCACTGAGAAAGTTTTTCTTATCTCTCCTTGCTATTCTTCAGAACTCTGCATTCATATGGGTATACCTTTCCTTTTCTCTTTTGCCTTTGGTGTCTCCTCTTTTCTCAGCTATTTGTAAGGTGATCCCATGGACTATACAGTCCATGTATTTCTCCAGGCCAGAAAACTGGAGTGGGTAATCTTTCTCTTCTCCAGGAGATCTTTCAAACTCAGGGACTGAACCCAGGTCTGCCACATTGCGGACGGATTCTTTACCAGCTGAGCCAGGAAAGCCCATGAACACTGGAATGGGTAGTCTATCCCTTCTCCAGCAAATCTTTCCGACCCAGGAATCGAACTGGAGTCTCCTGCATTGCAGGTGGATTCTTTCCCAACTGAGCTATCAGGGAAGCCTGAGAACACCTTGGTTATATCTTATTTATACAGACATATTCAATAAATTTGATAGTTATAGTGTTTTATCATTTCCTCCCTATTACAGTTTGTCCCAGAAGATTCCAAATTTCAATAAAAGGCCATAGCTTCTGGTCCTACAGTGGACCTACTTTGCATTCTGGAGCAACACCTGAGAGAGGGAATTGCGAGCATGGTCAGGTGAGGGCCTTTTGTATCCTCATGTGGTAGAAGGCATTAGAAGTCTCTCTGAAGATGGAAGACTGATCCCATTCCTGAGGGTCTACCGTTATAACCTGATCACTCCCCAAAGTCCCCACCTACCATCTCTTGGTAGTTAGGAATTCAACATAGGAACTCTGGGGACACAAACATTCAGACCATAGCACATACACGTTTCATTTGAGTAAAACTGTGGGAGAGTCTAACCATGTTAAGTGGGAATTATATAAGACATAGTTCCCACCTTAAAATTTTTGCCATCTTCTCAGGAAAAGGACATTTACATGTGTACCCCAATGTTCATCGCTGCATTGTTTACAATAGCCAGGACATGGAAGCAACCTAGATGCCCATCAACTGATGAATGGATAAGAAAGCTGTGGTACATATACACAATGGAATATTACCCAGCATTAAAAAAAAAAAATTTATTTGAATCAGTTCTACTCAGGTGGATGGAATTGGAGCCTATTATCCAGAGTGAAGTAAGCCAGAAGGAAAAACAACAATACAGTATACTAACGCATATATATGGAATTTAGAAAGATGGTAACAAGGACCCTGCATGCAAGACAGCAAAAGAAACGCAGATGTATAGAACAGTCTCATGGATTCTGTGGAAGAGGGCAAGGGTGGGATGATATGGGAGAATGGCATTGAAACATGTTAATTATCATACGTGAAATCAATCACCAGCCCAGGGTTGATGCTTGTGGCTGGTGCACCGAGATGACCCAGGGGGAGGGAATCGGGAGGGAGGAGGGAGGGGGGTTCTGGAGGGGGAAACATATGTATACCCATGGCGGATTCATGTCAATGTATGGCAAAACCAACACAATAAAGTAAAGAAAAAAAAATTTTTTTAAAAAAAGGACATTCACATATGAAACAAGAGAGCAATAAACTCAGAGGAACTGAGAATTTATTTGTGTTCCACAAGCTCCTGAGAGGAAGGTCAACAAAAGCTAAAGGTTTCCATTAAGTGTCTCAGAAGCTACACTGAGGCTTCTCCCAAATGAAAGGACCTTACTAGACTTAAGCTGATTTAGAAAAATAGATGGGATTATAATAGAATAGAACAGGAGGGCATTCTGGGCAAAAGGAATAGATAGAAGGACAGGGCAGGGAAAGGCAGAAGTCAGCATGGTGTGTTTCTAATAGATGCCTGAGACTGGTCTGAACACATTGGGGTGAAAGAAAAGAAGCAGAGTACAGCATGATTATAAAGAGCCAACTGTCGGAAACTCAGAAAGGGCTTCCCTGATGGTCCAGCATTAAGAATTTGTCTTGTATGCAAGGGACACTGGTTCAGTCCCTGGCCTGGGAAGATCCCACATGTCATGGGGCAACCAAGCCTGTGCACCACAACTACTGAGTCCACACCACAGCTACTGAAGCCTGTGCACCTGCAGCCAGTGCTTTACAACAAGGGAAGCCACCACAATGAGATGCCCTTGCACCACAACTTGAGAGTAGCCCCAGCCTGTCACAACTAGAGAAAGCCTGCACAAAGCAACGAAGACCTGGCACAGACCAAAATAAACGAATAAATATTTTTAAAATAGAAACTACAGAAAAATGATAGGCTAAAAAAAGAAAAACGATGCAAAGGAAGACACATTAATATGAAAAGTGCAAGCAGATCCTGGAGTGTATCACCACTCACCATTCTATGGAAAGAAACCAAGGACCACAGAGGGTGAGAGAAACACCATGCGAGGTGGGTTCTCTGGCTAGCCCACCTGGCTACCCAGTGGGTAATATTCTTCCAGAAACTTCACACTGCCTAACATAAAAATTGAGTAAGAGGCTTACTTTGGAGATTTGATATTCCTTAAGTGTAAATAGATATCTTCTGAAAATTGCTTTTATACACCTCTGAACTAAACAGCAAGAATACAGATTTGGGGACTTATTTTTCTATTTCGATGTTGTTTATGCATTTGTTTTGATCTGTAAAGTTAAGGTCATATGGACAGAAGCAAACTGGACAACTAAATCTCAGATAAGACATTCAATATTGCTATCATCTGCAACTGCCAATCTACAGAATGGGTAGAAGATAGGCCATAAACATGGCAGTAGTAGGTTTGTTTTCTGACTCCAGAACTTTATGGATCTGTGCATGCATGAGTGCTGAGTCACCTCAGTCATGTCCAACTCTTTGTGACCCTATGGACCATAGCCACCAGGCTCTTCTGTCTATTGGATTCTCCAGGCAGGAATAGTGGGGTGGGTTGCCATGCCCTCTTCCAGGGCATCTTCCCAGCTCAGGAATCAAACCCCTGTCACTTCATGCCTCCTGCATGGGCAGGCTGCATTACCGCTAGCACCACTGGGAAGCCCTTATGGATGTGTAACATTAGCCAATTCACTTTATAAAATTAATTTCTCTCATCTATAAAACTGGGTTGATAAAATCATTAAGCTCCTGGGAATACTGTTATTCATGTCCAAATTTTTGCATCCCTATGGAGTACAGCACTCTAGGCTTCCCTGTCCTTCACCGTCTCCCAGAGCTTGCTCAAACTCATGTTCATTGATTCAGTGATGCCATCCAATCATCTCATCCTCTGTCACCTCCATCTCCTCCTGCCCTCAATCTTCCCAGCATCAGGGTTTGTTCCAATGAGTCAGCTCTTCACATCGGGTGGCCAAACTATTTGGAGCTTCGGCTTCAGCATCAGTCCTTCCAGTGAATATTCAGTACTGATTTCCTTTATGATTGACTGGTTTGATGTCCTTGCTGTCCAAATGGCTTTGAAGAGTCTTCTCCATCACAATTCCAAAGCACCAATTACTCAGCACTCAGCCTTTTTTATGGTCCAGTCCTCATATCCCTACATGACTACTAGAAAAACCATAGCTTTGACTATAGGGATCATTTTCAGCAAAGTGATGTCTCTGCTTTTTAATTCACTGTCCAGAGTTCTCACAGCTTTTCTCCCAAGGAGCAAGTGTCTCTTAATTTCATAGTTGCAATCATCGTCCACAGTGATTATGGAGCCCAAGAAAATAAAGCCTGTCACCATTTCCATTGTTTCCCCATCTATTTGCCATGAAGTGATAGGACCAGATGCCAGGATTTTCATTTTTGAATGTTGAGCTTTAAGCCAGCTTTTTCATACACCTCTTTCACTTTCATCAAGAGGTTCTTTGGTTCCTCTTCACTTTCTGTAATTAGGGTGGTATCATCTGCATATCTGAGGTTGTTGATATTTCTCCCTGCAATCTTGACTCCAGCTTGGGAATATTGTGGGGACCAAATAGGATAAGACAGGCAAAGTGCTTAATAAAAATCCTAGAACACATTGAGTCCTCATAAATGTTAGGCATTATTCACTATAATACTTTCAAATACATGTTGCATTACAAGAAAATTTGGAAGTTATACCCCAGAGTAGCAGAGTATGTACTTATTTGTAAGCCTTATATTAAATTTACTTAGCAGCTCACTTTCCTTTCTAGTTCACAGGTGAAGCTTATTTTTATATGAACAAACAGATAGATGAAGCACATATTTCAGACTTAGCAGAGAAAGAATCCTCATAAAATAACTTCATTCTATTTCAATGAGGGTATTCAAAATTTTGCAATCATATTATCTAAAACAAAGATATTTTAATTTCAGTGTATAGTAAAGCTTTGTGTTTTACAGTTTATTATTGTTTTATGTGTGATTAAATATAGCAAGCAATTTTTGCAGAGTTTGGGGGCTCCAAGGATTTTAACTCGTCATGGTTCTAGGAAAAGAACCTGATGCCAGGAGATTGAGAGCAGGAGGAGAAGGGGGAGACCGAAGATGAGATGGTTGGATGGCATCATCGACTCAATGGACACGAGTTTGAACAAATTCTGGCAGAGAGTGAAGAACAGGAATTCCTGGAATGCTGCAGTTCATAGGGTCTCAAAGAATTGGACACGACTGAGTGACTGAACAACAACAACACATAATTATAGGAAATGAGGTTGAAAAGGGTTCAAGGTGAACTCTAGGAAGATCATAAAGCCCCCTAAGGTGTATGCACACCTTGGAAGCTTAAAAGAGTCCAGAACTATTAATATTATCATATTCTCAAAAGACTTCATGATAATAAAGATTTCAATCCACTGAACAATATCAGGATGAGAATGATAGACTCAATCATTGCATATATATATAATAGACCAATCAGTAGCAACTCTTACAACTGGGTTGTTACAGTGTGCAGTCAGACAAAACATGGTCCACTGGAGAAGAAAATGACAAACTACTTTCGTATTCTTGCCTTGAGAACCCCATGAATAGTATGAAAAGGAAAAAAGATAGGAAACTGAAAGATAAACTCTGCAAGTTGGTAGGTGCCCAATATGCTACTGGAAGAGAGTGGAGAAATCACTCCAGAAAGAATGAAGACAGAGCCAAAGCAAAATCAACACCAAGTTGTGGATGTGACTAGTGATGGAAGTAAAGCCCAATGCTGTAAAGAACAATACTGCATAGGGACCTGGAATATTAGGGCCATGAATCAAGGTAAATTGGAAGTGGTGAAATGGGAGATAGCAAGAATGAACATTGACATTTTAGGAATCAGTGAATGAAAATGGACTAGAATGGGTGAATTTAACTCAGATGACCATTATATCTACTACTGTGGGCAAGAATCCCTTAGAAGAAATGAAGTAGCCCTCAGAGTCAACAAAAGAATCCAAAATGCAGTATTTAGATGCAGTCTCAAAAATGATAGAAAGATCTCTGTTTGTTTTCAAGGCAAACCATTCAATATCACAATAATCCAAGTCTATGCCCCATCCAGTAAGGCTGAAGAAGCTGAAGTTGAACAGTTCTATGAAGACCTACAAGACTTTCTAGAATGAACACTCAAAAAAAGAAGTCCTCTTCATTATAGGGGACTGGAATGCAAAAGTGGGAAGAGATATCTGGAGTAATAGGCAAATTTTGCCTTGGAGTACAAAATGAAGCAGGGCAAAAGCTAACAAGAGTTTTGCCAAGGTATACACAATGGAATATTACTCAGCATTAAAAAAAAATTCATTTGAATCAATTCTACTCAGATGGACCAAACTTGAGCCCATTATCCAGAGTGAAGTAAGCCAGAAGCAAAAACAACAATACAGTATATTAACACATATATATGGAATTTAGAAAGACAGTAACGAGAACCCAACATGCGAGACAGCAAAAGGAACGCAGATGTATAGAATAGACTTGTGGACTCTGTGAATGAGGGAAAGGGTGGGATGATATGGGAGAATGGCATTGAAACATGTTAATTATCATATGTCTAATCAATCGCCAGCCCAGGATTGATTTTCGGGGCTGGTGCATCGAGATTTCCCGGGGGGAGGGAGGAGGGAGGGAGGAGGGAGGGGGGTTCTGGAGGGGGAGCATATGTAAACCCATGGTGATATCATGGCATTGTATGGCAAAAACAATAAAAGGGAGGAAAAAGAAAAAAAGAAGATGCATAGAAAAAAAAAAAAAAGAGTTTTGCCAAGGGAACAAACTGGTTGTAGCAAACTCCGCTTTCTACCAACACAAGAGATTACTCTACACATGGACATCACCAGATGTCCAATACCAAAATCAGATTGATTATATTCTTTGCAGCCAAAAATGAAGAAGCTCTATATAGTCAGCAAAAACAAGACTGGGATCTGAATGTGGATCAGATCATGAACACCTTATTGCCAAATTCAGACTTAAATTGAAGAAAATAAGGAAAACCACTAGACCATGCAGGTAGGACTTAAATCCCTTATGATTATACATTTGAAGTCACAAATAGATTCAAGGGATTAGATCTGATAGAGTGTCTGAAGAACTATGGATGGAGGTTTGTGACATTGTACAAGAGGCAGTGATTAAAACCATCCTCAAGAAAAAGACATGCAAAAAAGCAAAATGGATGTGTGAGTAGGCCTTACAAATAGCTAAGAAAAGAACAGAAGCTAAAGGCAAAGGAGAAAAGAAAAGATATACCCATCTGAATGCAGAGTTCCAAAGAACAGCAAGGAGAGATAAGAAAGCCTTCCTCAGCAGCTCCAAGAAAAAGAAAGAGATTCGAAAGCTATCCCAGGAGTTAGAATGTACATCTTTCTAATGAGGGATAACTTATAGAGGTATTCCCCATCCCATTCCCTCAGTTCAGTTCAGTCGCTCAGTCATGTCCAACTCTTTGTGACCCCATGAACCGCAGCATGCCAGGCCTCCCTGTCCATCACCAACTCCGAGAGTCCACCCAAACCCATGGCCATTGAGTTAGTGATGCCACCCAACCATCTCATACTCTGTTGTCCCCTTCTCCTGCCCTCAATCTTTCCTAGCATCAGGGTCTTTTCCAATCAATCAGCTCTTCACATGAGATGTCCAAAGTATTGGAGTTTCAGCTTCAACATTAGTCCTTCCAATGAACACCCAGGACTGATCTACATTAGGATGGACTGGATGGATCTCCTGCAGTCCAAGGGACTCTCAAGAGTCTTCTCCAACACCACAGTTGAAAAGCATCAATTCTTCAGTGCTCAGCTTTCTTTATAGTCCAACTCTCACATCCATACATGACTACTGGAAACATCATAGCCTTGATAGATGGACCTTTGTGGACAAAGTAATGTCTCTGCTTTTTAATACACTATCTAGGTTGGTCATAACTTTCCTTCCAAGGAGCAAGTGTCTTTTAATTTCATGGCTGCAATCACCATCTGCAGTGATTTTAGAGCCCCAAAAGCCCAATAAAAATAAAAACAAATTTAAAAAATGCCTTCCTCAGTAATCAATACAAAGAAATGGAGGAAAATAATAAAATGGGAAAGACTAGAGATCTCTTCAAGAAAATTAGAGATACCAAGGGAACATTTCATGCAAAGATGGGCTCAATAAAGGACAGAAATGGTATGGACCTAACAGAAGCAGGATATAATAATAAGAAGAAGAGGTGGCAAGAATACACAGAAGAACTATACAAAAAAAGATCTTCATGACTCAGATAACCACGATGGTGTGACCACTTACCTAGAGCCAGACAGCCTGGAATGCAAAGTCAAGTGTGCCTTAGGAAGCATCACTATGAACAAAGCTAGTGGAGGTAATGGAATTCCAGTTGAGCTATTTCAAATCCTAAAAGATGATGTTGTGAAAGTGTTGCACTCAATATGCCAGCAAATTGGGAAAACTCAGCAGTGGCCATAGGATGGAAAAAGGTCAGTTTTCATTCTAATCACAAAGAAAGGCAATGCCAAAGAATTTTTAAACTACCACCTAATTGCACACATCTTAAACACTAGCAAAATAATGCTCAAAATTCTTCAAGTCAGGTTTCAACAGTACATGAACCATGAACGTTCAGATGTTCAGGCTAGTTTTAGAAAAGGCAGAGGAACCAGAGATCAAATTGCCAACATCTGTTGGATCATCAAAAAAGAAAGAGAGTTCCAGAAAAGCATCTAATTCTGCTTTACTGAATACGCCAAAGCCTTTGACTGTGTGGATCACAACAAACTATAGTAAATTCTTAAAGAGATGGGAACACCAGACCACTTGACCTGCCTCCTAAGAAATCTTTATACAGGTCAAGAAGCAAAAATTACAACTGGACATGTAACAACAGACTGGTTCTAAATCAGGAAAGGAGTACGTCAAGGCTGTGTATTGTCACCTGCTTATTTAACTTATATCCAGAATACATCATGCAGCATGCCAGGCTGGATGAAGCACAAGCTGGAATCAAGATTGCTGAGAGAAATATCAATAACCTCAGATATGCAGATGACACCACTCCTTATGGCAGAAAGCGAAGAGGAACTAAAGAGCTTCTTGATGAAAGTGAAAGAGGAGAGTGAAAAAGTTGGCTTAAAGCTCAACATTCTGAAAACTAAGATCATGACATTCAGTCCCATCACCCCATGGCAAACAGCTGGGGAAACAATTGAAACGGTGCCAGACTTTTTGGGGGGGGCGCTCCAAAATCACTGTTGATGGTGACTGTAGCCATGAAATTAGAAGATGTTTGCTCCCTGGAATGACCAATGTAGACAGAATATTAAAAGCAAAGTCAATGGTTTGCCAACATAGGTATGTCTAGTCAGAGCTATGGTTTTTCCAGTAGTTATGTATGGATATGAAAGTTGCACTATAAAGAAAGCTGAGTGCCAAAGAATTGATGCCTTTGAACTGTGGTGTCAAAGAAGACTCTAGAGATTCCCTTGGACTGTAAGGAGACACAACCATTCAATTCTAAAGGAAATCAGTCCTGAATATTCATTGGAAGGACTGATGCTGAAGCTGAAACACCAATACTTTGGCGACCGGATGTGAAGAACTTACTCATTGGAAAAGACCCCGATGCTAGGAAAGATTGAAGGTGGGAGGAGAAGGGGACAACAAAGGATGAACTGGTTGGATGGCATCACTAACACAATGGACATGAGTTTGAGTAGTCTCCAGGAGCTGGTGATGGACAGGGAAGCCTAACATGCTGCAGTCCATGGGGTCAGAAAGAGCTGGACACAACTAAGTGACTGAACTGAACTGAGCTGAACAGTGCGCAGGAGTTAGTGATGCTGACCTAAAACTTCCTCTTTTTTAGTTTGGATTCCAAGGAGCCACGACATAGCTTTCTAGAATGTTGTGAAGTCAAGCATTGATTAGCTTCTGTTTTTTATTGTAAAAGTCATTGATAAGTCTATGATGAATAAAAATGTCTATTATGAATGGGAGAAAATATTCACAAACAAAGCAACTGACAAGGGATTAATCTCCAAAATATATAAACAGCTTATGCAGCTCAAAAAAAAAAGGCAAAAAACTCAATCAAAAAATGGGCAGAAGATCTAAATTGACATTTCTTCAAAGAAGACATACAGATGGCCAAGAGACACATGAAAAGATGCTCAACATCATTCATTATTAGAGAAGTGTAAATCAAAATGCAATGAGGTATCACCTCACTCCAATCAGAATAGCCACCATCAAAGAATCTACAAACAATAAGTGCCAGAGACAGTGTGGAGAAGAAGGAACAGTCCTATACTGCTGGTATGAATGTAGATTGGTACAGCCACTATGGAGAATAGTATGAAAGTTCCTAGAAAAACAAAAACAGAGCTACCATATGATCCAGAATTCCCATTTCTGGGCATATATCTGGAGACAACCATACTTGGAAAAGATCAGTGCAGCCTAATATTTATTGCAACACTGTTTACAATAGCCAGGACATGGGAACAACCTAAATGTCCATTGACAGAGGAATGGATAAAGAAGATGTGGTGCATACATCCAATGGAATCTAAACCATAAAAAAGAACAAAATAACACAATTTGCAGCAACATGGATGGACATGGACCTAGAGATTATCATACTGAGTGAGGTAAGTCAGCGAAAGACAACTGATATATGTTATCACTTACATGTGGAACCTGAAATAATGGTACAGATGAACCTATTTACAAAACAGAAAAAGTCACAGATGTAAAAGAAAACAAGCTTATGGTTACCAAGTTGGGGGAAGAATAAATTGGGAGATTGGGACTGACGTATACACACTACTATATAGGAAAAAGGTAACTAACAAGAACCTGTTGTATACAAGGAACTTAACTCAATACTCTGAAGTGACTTATATGGGAATAGAATCTAAAAAGAGTGGATATATGTATAACTGATTCACTTTGCCATACAGCAGAAACTAATACAACACTGTAAATCAACTAAATACCAATAAAAACAAATTTTAAAAAGTCTAAAATATTTTGTAGCAAAAGCAAGTTACAGAATTATTTTCTCTTAGTTGCAGAATGATATTTATGACACATATTTATATATACTAAATACATTTATTATTTCTAAGCAGACATCTTATGTATGTGTGTGTTAGTTGCTGAGTCATGTCTGACTCTTTGAGAGCCCAGGGACTGTAGCCCACCAGGCTCCTCTGCCCATAGACTTCTTCAGTCAAGAATACTGGAGTGGATATCCATTCCCTTCTCTAAGGGATCTTCCCAATCCACAGAGTGAACCTGGGTCTCCCACAATGCAGGTAGATTCTTTATGATCTGAGCCACCAGAGAAGTCCAAGCTTTTATAAAATAGAATTAAATTGTTCATATACATGTGTGCATGTGTATATGTAGGAAATGGCAACCCATTCCAGAATCTTTGCCTGGAAAATTCCATGGACAGAGGAGCCTGGCAGGCTATAGTCCATGGGGTCACAAAGAGTTAGACGTGACTTGAGCATGCATGCACGCAAAGGTATGTGTACTATGTACACATATTTTAAAGAACTTAGAAACTGTATTTCTTTTTTTTTTTTTTTTTTTAATTTTTTTTTTAATTATTGTTTTAGCCATACATTGTTATGATATCGCCATGGGTTTACATATGCTTCCCCTCCGGGTCCCCCCTCCCTCCTCCCTCCCCCCCGGGAAATCTCGCTGCACCAGTCCCGAGCATCAATCCTGGGCTGGCGATTGATTAGACACATGACAATTAACATGCTTCAATGCCCTTCTCCCATCTCATCCCACCCTTACCCTCATCCACAAAGTCCACAAGTCTATTCTATACATCTGCGTTCCTTTTGTTGACTCCCATGTTGGGTTCTCATTACTGTCTTTCTAAATTCCATATATATGTGTTAATATACTGTATTGTTGTTTTTGCTTCTGGCTTACTTCACTCTGGATAATGGGCTCCAGTTTCGTCCATCTGAGTAGAATTGCTTCAAATGAATTTTTTTTTTAATGCTGAGTAATATTCCATTGTGTATATATACCACAGCTTTCTTATCCATTCGTCAGTTGATGGGCATCTAGGTTGCTTCCATGTCCTGGCTATTGTAAACAATGCAGCGATGAACATTGGGGTGCACGTGGCTCTTTCAATTCTGGTTTCCTCGGTGTATATGCCCAGCAGTGGGATTGCCGGGTCATATGGCAGGTCTATTTGCAGCTTTTTAAGGAACCTCCACACTGTTTTCCATAGTGGCTGTACTAGTTTGCATTCCCACCAACAGTGTAAGAGGGTTCCCTTTTCTCCACATCCTCTCCAGCATTTATTGCTTGTAGACTTTTGGATGGCAGCCATTCTGACTGGTGTAAAGTGGTACCTCATTGTGGTTTTGATTTGCATTTCTCTGATAATGAGTGATGTTGAGCATCTTTTCATGTGTTTGTTAGCCATTTTTATATCTTCCTTGGAGAAATGTCTGTTAAGTTCTTTGGCCCACTTTTTAATTGGGTTGTTTATTTTTCTAGAATGGAGCTGCAGGAGTTGTTTGTAAATTTTTGAGATTAATTGTTTGTCTGTTGCTTCATTGGCTATTATTTTCTCCCATTCTGAAGGCTGTCTTTTCACCTTGCTTATAGTTTCCTTTGTTGTGCAAAAGCTTTTAATTTTAATTAGGTCCCATTTGTTTATTCGTGTTTTTATTTCCAATATTCTGGGAGGTGGGTCATGGAGTATCCCGCTTTGGATTATAGCAGAGAGTGTTTTGCCTATGTTATCCTCTAGGAGTTTTATAGTTTCTGGTCTTATGCTTAGATCTTTAATCCATTTTGAGTTTATCTTTGTGTATGGTGTTAGAAAGTGATCTAGTTTCATTCTTTTACAAGTGGCTGTCCAGTTTTCCCAGCACCACTTGTTAAAGAGGTTGTCTTTTCTCCATTGTATATTCTTGCCTCCTTTGTCAAAGATAAGGTGTCCATAGATGCGTGGATTTATCTCTGGGCTTTCTATTCTGTTCCATTGATCTATGTTTCTGTCTTTGTGCCAGTACCATACTGTCTTAATGACTGTGGATTTGTAGTATAGCCTAAAGTCAGGTAGGTTGATTCCGCCAGTTCCATTCTTCTTTCTCAAGATTGCTTTGGCTATACGAGGTTTTTTGTATTTCCATACAAATTGAGAAATTATTTGTTCTAATTCTTTGAAGAAGACCTCTGGTAGCTTGATAGGAATTGCATTGAATCTATAGATTGCTTTAGGTAGTATACTCATTTTCACTATATTGATTCTTCCAATCCA
>ML661893.1:8458862-8494453 GCA_007570785.1 Antilocapra americana
GGCCTCATAGAATGAGTTTGGAAGTTTACCTTCGTCTGCAATTTTCTGGAAGAGTTTGAGTAGAATAGGTGTTAGCTCTTCTCTAAATTTTTGGTAGAATTCAGCTGTGAAGCCATCTGGTCCTGGGCTTTTGTTTTTTGGAAGATTTCTGATTACGGTTTCAATTTCCATGCTTGTGATGGGTCTATTAATATTATCTATCTCTTCCTGGTTTAGTCTTGGAAAGTTGTACTTTTCTAGGAATTTGTCCATTTCATCCAAATTGTCCAGTTTATTTGCATATAGTTGCTGATAATAGTCTCTTATGATCCTTTGTATTTCTATGTTTTCTGTTGTGATCTCTCCGTTTTCATTTCTAATTCTGTTGATTTGGTTCTTCTCCCTTTGTTTCTTGATGAGTCTGGCTAACGGTTTGTCAATTTTATTTATCTTCTCAAAGAACCAGCTTTTGGCTTGGTTGATTTTTGCTATGGTCACTTTTGATTCCTTTGCATTAATTTCTGCCCTGATCTTTAAGATTTCTTTCCTTCTACTAGACCTGGGCTTCTGCATCTCTTCCCTTTCTAGTTGCTTTAGGTGTATAGTAAGGTCATTTATTTGATTTTTCTCTTGTTTCCTGAGGTGAGCTTGTATTGCTATGAACTTTCCCCTTAGCATTGCTTTCACAGTGTCCCATAGGTTTTGAGCTGTTGTGTTTACATTTTCATTCGTTTCCATGCATAACTGAATTTCATTTTTAATTTCTTCTGCGATTTGTTGGTTATTCAGCAGTGTGTTGTTGAGCCTCCATATGTTGGAAGTTTTGAGAGGTTTTCTCCTGTAGTTGATATCTAATCTCACTGCATTGTGGTCAGAAAAGATGCTTGGGATGATTTCAATATTTTTGAATTTATCAAGGTTAGATTTATGGCCCAGGATGTGATCTATCCTGGAGAAGGTCCCGTGTGCACTTGAGAAAAAGGTGAAATTCCTTGTTTTGGGGTGGAATGACCTATAGATATCAATTAGGTCTAGTTGGTCTATTGTTTCATTTAAAGTTTGAATTTCCTTGTTACTTTTCTGTCTAGTTGATCTATCCATTGGTGTGAGTGGTGTATTAAAGTCTCCTGCTATTATTGTGTTGTTGTTGATTTCCCCTTTCATATTTGTTAGCATTTGCCTTACATATTGTGGAGCTCCTATGTTAGGTGCATAAATATTTATAATTGTTATTTCTTCTTCCTCGATTGATCCTTTGATCATTATGTAATGTCCATCTTTATCTCTTTTCACTGCCTTTATTTTAAAGTCTACTTTATCAGATATGAGTATTGCCACTCCTGCTTTCTTTTGGTCTTTATTTGCATGGAATATCTTTTTCCAGCCTTTAACTTTCAGTCTATATGTGTCCCTAGGTTTGAGGTGGGTCTCTTGTAGACAACATATATAGGGGTCTTGTTTCTGTATCCAATCGGCCAATCTTTGCCTTTTGGTTGGGGCATTCAGCCCGTTTACATTTAAGGTGATTATTGATAAGTATGATCCCGCTGCCATTTATTTTATTGTTTTGGGCTCCAGATTATCTATCCCATCGGTGTTTCCTATCTAGGAAAGATCCTTTAGCATTCGTTGGAGGGCTGGTTTGGTATTACTGAATTCTCTCAGTTTCTGCTTGTCTGAGAAAATTTTGAATTCTCCTTCAAATTTGAATGAGATCCTTGCTGGGTAGAGTAGTCGGGGTTGTAGATTGTTTTCTTCCATGACTTTAAGTATGTTTTGCCATTCCCTTCTGGCCTGAAGCGTTTCTGATGAGAGATCAGCTGTTATCCTTATGGGATTCCCCTTGTGAGTTATCTTTTGCTTCTCCCTTGCTGCTTTTAATATTTGGTCTTTGTATTTGATATTTGCCAATTTGATTAATATGTGTCTTGGGGTGTCCCGCTTGGGGTTCATTCTATTTGGGATTCTCTGTGTTTCTTGGACCTGAGTGGCTATTTGCTTCCCCAATTTAGGGAAGTTTTCTACAATTATCTCTTCAAGAATTTTCTGATGGTCTTTCTTTTTGTCTTCTTCTTCTGGGACTCCTATGATTCGAATATTGGTGCGTTTAATATTGTCCCAGAGGTCTCTAAGGTTGTCTTCATTTCTTTTAATTCTTTTTTCATTTTTCCTTTCTGTTTCATTTATTTCTGTCATTCTGTCTTCTATCTCACTTATTCTGTCTTCTATCTCTGTTATTCTACTGTTGGTTCCCTCCAGAGTGTTTTTGATCTCATTTATTGCATTATTCATTGTATTTTGAGAAACTGTATTTCAATGGTTAATAATGGTTATCTTTACATAGCAAAAATAATATACATATATAATAATAAAAATATCTTTACCATATTTTCTCGATTGTAAGTTTTTCTCTGTATTTTAATATTAATGAGATCAGAATTCATTATATAATCAAAATATGTACCTAATTAAGTATCTCTTTGCTTCCTCTTACCAAGAGAAGGAAACTTCTTATTAATATAAATTTTGTAATCAGAGGGTGAGTTCAAGTCAAGAAAATGTTTATATATCCTAATTAAATTATTTTCAAGAGGCAAATAGCTATTTTATGACTTTGTCTCTAAAATCCTTAGGGTCAGGGTTAGGGTTAGGGTCAGGTTTTTTTAGCACAACCACTCATTCTCTTTGCTTGGCCCTGCAATAAAGTCTTCTCTGCCTCAAAAAATAAAATAAACTATCAGAGTATACAAGTTTTAAACCCTTTATTTTTATTCTATGTTACTACTCAAATAAACTAGGTCACAGGAATGTGTATCTGCCTATAGACATTCAGTATTTACATATATCTGCATATTGCTCAGTATCATTAAATGTTAGTTACTTAAACCTAGGAATGTTCCCCAGTGGTAAAAATAGCACTACCAAGGAATGTTGCAACTAGAGGAATTCTTTCTCTACCCTCTCAACTTTTCATGGATATGAAATATAATATATAATAACATGTAGATAATTATAGAGTTTTTACCATATGTG
The DNA here is from genome assembly GCA_007570785.1 of Antilocapra americana. Taxonomy (NCBI): domain Eukaryota; kingdom Metazoa; phylum Chordata; class Mammalia; order Artiodactyla; family Antilocapridae; genus Antilocapra; species Antilocapra americana. The sequence continues at coordinate 8,461,875 of ML661893.1, forward strand.
AGGCACAGGTCTGTACCCTTTATATGCATGATATTATTGAATTTTCATAATAATGACATAAAATAAGTTCAGTATATTAAACACAATTTACAATTAAAGAAACCAAGGCTTAGAGATTACAAATTATACTGAGTCCCATAGCTAGTATGAAGCAGGGACAGAAATGCAACCAATCTCTGCCTGCTTCTAAAGCTTCATTTTTAACAACTGCAATGCTCCACATGCACTTCTTCTAGCTCCACTCTCTTGATCAAAGAAATATCAATAGTATTAATGAATCTGGAAATTATCATTTGCGTTCCACGGTGATTAAGCCAGAGCGTTCCCCAAACAGGGGGGTAATGAGCAATAACACAGCGCAGACCACTTTCAGGAATTTATTCAAAAGTTTCTCAGAAGCAACTGTGCTTATTGGGCTCTATTTCCCCCAAAATGTACTAGGGTCTGAATACAGCCCCCCAGGGCAGTCATTATTTTCAAGGGTTCCTTCAGGTTTGGCAGAAACAGGTGGTAAACATTAGCCCTGGACTACATTTAGTTCGGATTTTATCAGGTCTCTTCCTATTTAGATTACCATGGTGTGTGTAGTTTAAAAGGCATGTTACCATCTTAAAAGCTAAGTGGAATGAACAAAGTCTAATTAAATGTGATTTGCTGGTTGATTCAGTATTTATAAGCAGACAGCTCACTGACTTCAGAAGTGAGTTGTTGGTTTCAGCAGAGTAGAGGATATTCAGAGAGGTTAAAAGTAAATGGCTGGAAGATGAGACTCAAAAATCTGTTAGTGCCAAGTCAGATGATTTATTTCCATAAATCACTCCAGTGTTCAGATTTCATGTATTAAGATAATTCAAAAATAATTTTGCACCACCTTTTGATCTGAAATCATAGCAAGCACTGCCACTGAAGCAGATGAAAAATTAAGGTTCTCCATTTCTTCAGAACGGAACACAACCAAATTGCTCTGTCATAAATTTTAATACCCACAAGTCAGTGCTCGGTGGGGACTGTGCTCAATTTGTTAGATTTTGCCACCACAGAAACCGAAGAGCAATTAGCCATAGGACAGAAAACCTGGAATGAAACTCTTAGGGACAGAAAGGACAATCAAAAGCAAGTAGCCCAGATTCAGGGGCGAGAATAAGAGAGTATATGTGTGTCCCAGGTGTTTCTGGTGTGAAGGTATGACCTGACACTACTGATTCCCTGATATTTGTTTAGCTGTCATCCTTCAACTGTATTTCTCATCTTGGTACCCAATGCGAATGTGCACGTTTGCTATCATCTGCAGTTCCTTCACATTTTTATCCTGATTACCTTCCTCTGCTCCTTGATGTGTGTGCACATGTGTGCTCAGTGACTCAGTCATGTCCAATTTCTTGTGACCCGATGGATTGTAGCTCACCAGACTCCTCTGTTCATGGGATTTCCCAGGCAAGAATATTGGAATGGGCTGCCATTTCCTACTCCAGGGGAATCTTCCAGACCCAAGGATTGAATCTGAGTCTCCTACATTGGCAGGTGGATACTTTACCACTGAGCCACCTTCAAAAAGCTTCCTGGTTCTTTTCTTTATCCGAATAGCACATTAATCATATCACAGCTACTGTGTTTGCTATATCATATTGAGTTGTTTGTCAATCAAGCTGATCAGTGCCTCTCTACTCACTAAAGAGTGTATATGGACACCCTGAAAGCATGTTCCCATGTCTGACCCAACCCTATACAGTACTACACCTTGCACAGGATGATTAATACATTCTTACAAATGAGTGAAAGGGGGAAGAGACAAGGACAAGGGACAGAGAACAAAGACAAGGATCATAAATCTCCATAAAACACGTTGAATGGCAATAACATGAGTTGCTGATCATAAGCACTTCTGCCCATGATCCATCAGACACACATTCTCTATTCCACTTTGTCACCTATCTCTTATTTATTTTATATTTGGCTGTGCTAGGTCTTCACTGCTGTGCAGGCTTTTCTCTAGTTGCAGTGAGTGAGGGCTACTCTCTAGTTGCAATACACGGACTTCTCATTCTTGTGGCTCCTCTTGTTGCAAAGCATGGTCTCTAAGGTATGTGGGCTTCAGTAGTTGTAGCAAGCAGGCTCAGTAGTTGCAGCTCCCAGGCTCTAGAATGCAGGCTCAGCGGTTGTGAGCTTAGCTGCTCCACAGCATGTGAGATCTTCCTGGCCCAGAGATCAAACACATGTCTCCTGCATTGGCAGGTGGATTCTTTACCACTGAGCCACTAGGAAAGCCCCTGTCATCTATTTTCAAAATTTATTTTACTTCAGTTGTATCCACACACTTAATTTTTAATTGAAATACATTGCCTTGCTTCTTGCCAGTAAGTTTGTTTTGTTGTTATTGTTTTTTCATATCTGGATCTAGGGGTAGTTGGATTCAATATGGAATATTTATACAAGCTTCATGTCACTCTAATAGGCAAACAAAATATCTGAGGGACTTAGCACAACATGTAACAAAGGGGACCAATAATAATAACTACTATCTGTAAAAATATCAAGAGGGCTTAAAAAAAAAGGAGAAGAAAACTGAACCATTCATGCTGGCTTATCTTAAAAGAGAAATAACACAATCTCATTAAGATGTCGATTACTTAAGGCTGCAAGTAATGTTTTCTTTTCTGTACAGGTATTCCCAGAGCTCTGAGTACCAAGATTCAACAACCTCCAACAAGTGGCTACAATTCAGAAGTCCTCATTTACTGGGGGTTTACTGTAACAATGAGAGGCAACATGGGACTAAAAATTGTACTACTTATCAAGGAATTTGGGAAAAGTCACTAACTCTGCATAACTCAGACTTTTGCAAAAAAAAAAAAAAAATAGTATGTCAGTGTGGAATAAAACTGACAACCCTTCACTTGCAGATCCCTGGTCTCACCTCTCCCTTGGGATTTCTATCAGCCCCCTGTATCTAGGCTACTCATTCTTCTATCTTCCGGATATGGCGGAGTGGGATTGGTAGATATTGGTCAGGGTTGACAAAGGAAGGGTCTGCCTTCTCTGAATAAGATTATCAGCCAAAATAAACAACAACAAAAACAAACCCACAAATCAATACTAGGAATCTACAAAAAAAAATATTACTTTGAGATCCAAGAATTCTCTAGGAAAAATTTGTATTTTTTAATATCAGCTAAGGCTATAGTTTTTCCAGTGATCATGTATGGATGTGAGTGTTGGACTATTAAGAAACCTGAGTGCTGAAGAACTGATGCTTTTGAACTGTGGTGTTGGAGAAGACTTGAGAGACCCTTGGACTGCAAGGAGATCCAACCAGTCCATCCTAAAGGAGATCAGTCCTGGGTATTCACTGGAAGGACTGATGCTGAAGCTGAAACTCCAATACTTCAGCCACCTTATGTGAAGAGCTGACTCATTTGAAGGGGATGACAGAGGATGAGATGGTTGGATGGCATCACCAACTCAACGGACATGAGTGAGGGTGGACTGTGGGAGTTCTTGATGGACAGGGATGCCTGGCATGCTGTGGTTCATGGGGTCGCAGAGTCAGACATGTCTGAGCAGCTGAAGTCACTGAATTTGAAAAAACAGTAAAGCATGTCCTAAACCATTTAGAATACCAACTCTTCATAACTATGCTCAGCCATGTGAATGATCACAGAAAAAGCAGACACCACAGAACTTCTCATACCAGGAAAAAAAGTGCAATTCATTTGGCTTCACTGAGGTCTCAGATTTGAGAGGCAGTTCAGTAAAGGACAGTAAAGTAACAAAATGAAGATGGATACAGATTTGGAAAAATCACTGAGTTGTAAGTCATATATCTGGGTTGGGCCATTTAGCATCTTGGTGATTCTGGCCATGGCACTGCAGCTCCCTAGCATCATATTTTGTTCTCATCTATAAAAATGAGGGTGAGGATGGTGATGATAAAGACTACGATAGCCATGGTAATACTGATAGTATCAGCCACACCTTAAGTATCAAATGTGTTCACCCATGTGCAAGTGCTTGGAAATGTATGAAAAAAAAAAAACACTAGAAACAGAAATGTAGCTAGGACAGTGGGGGATGCTATGGGGAGAACAGTCAGTGAACACATTAACAAGGGTGGGATGGGAGGGGACAAACAGAGGTGGAGAGACAAAGAGTTACACCATTGGATAAAGAAATGACTTGGAGAAAGGAATTAAGCTCTTCTTTTCCCAGATAAATCAGAAAAGATTAGGACGTGGAAAGTAGGTCTGGCAGCAAATATATCTGTGCTACCTGTAGACACTTGGGCATGTGAGCTGCTGAAAGGACATGGCCAGAAGCATTGGAAAATGAATCAGCTCTATGAATCAGCTGCACTAAGGGAAGAGATGGCAGCTCCACTGGGAAAGAATGAAATTGGGCCTTCCTGGCCACTCCAAAGCCCAGTCACACTCCTATGCAGAACCAGTCCTTCCAGAGGAAAGTCTCATCCAAAGTAGATGCTGCCCTACTGTTCTCCATAGTGACTAAAATGGATAACTAATGAGAACCTACTGTATCACACTGGGAACTCTACTCAATGCTCCATGGTAACCTAAATGGGAAGGAAGTCTAAAAAGAGAGGATATATGTATACATATAACTGCTTCATTTTGTTGTACAGCAGAAACTAACACAACATTGTAAAGCAACTGTACTCCAATAAAAATTAATAAAACAAACAAAGTAGACTACCTCCAGCCCTGGTGTGGGTCTGAGAAGAGGCAGCACATTTAGCATGCTCCTGAGAAAACTCAAGCTATATGCTTGCTGTTCCTTCTGCCTGCAATCCTCTTCCTTCAGCTCCTACGAGCCTGGCTCCTCCTCGCCCAACCCTCTCTAGTCCTTCTCTCTGAAGTCAGCCTTCTCCACTACCTCCATCACATTACCTGTGTATTCCCCTTCCTTGCCACCCCTGCCAGCACTTTTCACAATCTGAATACGTAACAAAGAAGAGCTAAAATTGGACTCTACATCAGACCTGTTTCTTTGATTTTAATCTTTGATTTTTATTACTTTTACTATTATAATCATACATAATGGTCTGTCTCATGGAAACCCAGCCCTCTGCCTGAATGTTAAACTAAAGTGCCTTTGTTCAGCTCACAAAGTGACAATCTGACTATGCTCACTCGTGAATGGCTGCAGAAAAGAATAAATTAACACACCCTCTGAGACTGGCCATTCCAGGAGATATTTGCAAGACTTACGACCTTTTTTTATTTTACTTCCTCACCTCCTGCCTTACTCTGTTTTATAAAAGATACTGATATCCAGACCCAGATAAGATAGTTATTTTGAGACATTAGTCTGTCATCTGTCTGTCAGCTTTCCAAATAAAATCATTAATCCTTGCCTTACCTCTTCTCTGATCTACTGGCCTTTTGTGTGGCGAGCAGAGTGAGTTTAGAGAGCTCAGATTTAGTAACAAACAGACACTGATTTTGCATTCACTTGTTTACAATCAGTCTCTTGCAGTAGAACTGTGCCATCTAAAACAACAGGCACGAGCCCTGTGTGGCTATTTACATTTAAATATAGAAAATTAAATAATTCTAAAAGTATAACTTCTCAGTTGCACTATCCATGTTTTAAATGCTCAATAGCTACATGAGGTTAGTGACTACTCTCCTGTACAGAAAATCTGTCCCCAGTGTAATCCAATCATGTTACATGTCCACCAAGACAGAAACTTCTGTTGGATAGTGCTGATCCAGGAGGTAAGTTTCATAGGAGCAGTGCCCTTACCTCCTGTTCATGGCTGTGTTCTCCTTGTCCAAGACAGTGCCCAGCATATACAGAGGCTCAGGAAATATTTTCTGAACAAATGAATAAAATAATAAGAGAAGGATAATGCCCAAATCTTATACTCATCCCGAGTTAAGAATAAAACATAAATAATATGGTTGAGGAAAATGAGTTTGCAGGCTAAAATTACCCAGGAATTCTCAATATCTAAAATGCATGCAGCCTATAAAAATTAATGTGTGACATGTGTGTTATATTACATTTTATGCTAATTAAAACTCCTTAACATAATATAACTTCATGGTTAACCCCATATTCCACATATTCCCAGGAGCTCTCTGAAAGGAAGGGGAGGTAATAATATACTATTGGAAACTTTCTAAGAAATGACTTAACATAAGAAACAGCATGAAACCAATTCAGATCCTATTGTTAAACAAATGTGTGCTGTTAATGGGTGACAAAAAAAAATGAGAGAAAGGCTTTTACATTTCCCATGGGGCTAGGGACGCTCAGCTTGTACCTTTAACAAATGTAGGAGCATATGCTATAGGAAAGTGAAACTACCCTGTTTCCTAAAGTCCAAACTCTATGTCCTACTGTGTCTGACAAATCCAAGTTCAGAGTTGCAGGAGTGCCTTCTCACAATGCACTGAGTCAACCAGTTACTAGTGGGTGAACCAACGCAGGCTGTTTTGTTTCATGAAATTAAAGATCAAGAATGTGAATACACTTTTGAAGGTGTTTTTTGTTTGTGATGAAACTAACCTACTCTAACGGAGTCTTGTTCTTTGCAGATGTTCAAATCTCTGCTGAGAAAACAGATCTTTTGCTATACCCTCCAATTCTGGGTAGAGAGGAGTCCATGGGATTGGCTAAGGGTAGACATGAGAAGGGATGCCTAATCCTGATACCAAGCAGGACTGTGCAGGACTCCTGGGCACAAAAGCCTTTCAGTGTCTCCCAGGTTTTGATTATAGGAAACAGGCTTCATTCAGCCTCCAAGACCTTCCCTGAGTTCTAACAGAGCAGATTTAAGCAGTTGCTAATTAGGAAAAGAGAAGATGCAGAGACGAGGGAGGAACAATCAAAAGAAACAACAGTGCAGCCTTGGAACAGGGTCCTGGTTCCCCCTCAAGAGATATATATAACAATATATGAGCTCTTTTGCAGATACTGAAACTCCCACAAGATGGAAGAAATTAACTGTGTGCTGCTCACAAGTACATAGACTACAGAACAGTTGAAACCAGAAAATTGATGATGCTGACTCCCACTGATCTCACCACCAACCAATCAGAAGAATGTCCATGAGCTTATCATGTGCTCTTTGAACCATTTCTATAGAACTCACCACCCGCTCCAGGCCAGGACACATAGTGTTGAGGGTATTAGCCTGCTGTGTCCCCCTTTGCTTGGAAAAGAAATAAAGCTATTTTTTTTTTCTTCATCCAAAACTCTATCAGTTCAGTCACTCAATCATGTCTGACTCTTTGTGACACCACGGAATGCAGCAGGCCAGGCTCCCCTGTCCATCATCAACTTCCAGAGCTTGCTCAGACTCATGTCCAGCAAGTCAGTGATGCCATCCAACCACCTCATCTTCTGCCATTCCCTTCTCCTCCTGCCTTCAATCTTTCCCAGCATCAGGGTCTTTTCCAATGAGTCAGTTCTTCACATCAGGTAGCCAAAGTACTGGAGCTTCAGCTTCACCATCAGTCCTTCAAATCAATATTCAGGACTGATTTCCTTTAGGATTGACTGGATTGATCTCCTTGCAGTTCAAGGGACTGTCAAGAGTCTTCTCCAACGCCATAGTTTAAAAGCATCAATTCTTCAGTGTTCAGCTTTTTTTATTGTCCAACTCTCACATCCATACACAACTACTGGAAAAATCACAGCTTTGACTAGATGGACCTTTGTCAGCAAAGTATTGTCTCTGTTTTTTAATATGCTGTCTCAGTTGGTCATAGCTTTTATTTCAAGGAGCAATCATCTTTTAATTTCATGGCTGCAATCACCATCTGCACTGATTTTGGAGCCCAAGAAAATAAAGTCTCTCACTGTTTCCGTTGTTTCCCCATCTATTTGCCATGAAGTAATGGGACTGGATGCCATGATCTTCGTTTTTTGAATGTTGAGTTTTAAGCCAGCTTTTTCACTCTCCTCTTTCACTTTCATCAAGAGCCTCTTTAGTTCCTCTTCACTTTCTGCCATGTATCTCTAAGAATTAATCTGGTGCCAGGGTATAGAGGCCATATTCTTCTTCAGTCCCTAAGAGAATGTTCCTTGATGTGTATGTGTCAGATTTGTGAAAATACAATTTCTCCCCAAGCAAGCAAGGTGGAATATGTCCTGTAATAACTCTATCTCCACCTACATCCCCCAACCAGAGGAAAAAGAGTACTCTGTGTTCATGTTAGCTGTTTATGAAGCCAGTTGGTCACATAGCTAGAGAAATTTGGACATATTCAGGCTGGGTGCTTCATGCCCCAGAAAAGCCCTGTCCATCTCCCAGGGTTATTGTCAAACTCCTCTCTCTAGTTCCACCTTACAGATCCTGATTTGTAAGCATGACCATAGGCTCCCACCAGTCTTGCTCTTAGAGGATGAACAGAATGGATGAAAATTACCCAAAGGCTCCTCCTCCTTCATTTAATCTTTGGTGCAGGCCTTCCTACCCAATACTTTGGTTCTGTTTGCAATTTTTATAAACAGCATCAAGTGAAAGCATTATCTTACTAACTGTTGCTCATGCTAAGTCACTTCAGTCATGTCTGGTTCCGTGCAGTCGCATGGACTGTACCTGCCAGGCTCCTCTGTCCATGAAATTCTCCAGGCAAGAATACTGGAGTAAGTTTCCATATCCTTCTTCAGGGGATATTCTCAACCCAAGGAGTAAACCTATGTCTCTTACATCTCCTGTATTGGTAGGTGGGTTCTTTACGACTAGTGCCACCAACTGTTCATTTCAGTCACTCAGTTGTGACCCCATGAACTGCAGCACACCAGACTTCCCTGTCCATCTCCAACTCCTGGAGACTACTCAAACTCATGTCTACTGCGTCAGTCATGCCATCCAACCCTCTCATCTTCTGTTGTCCCCTTTTCCTTCTGCCTTCAATCTTTCCCAGCATCAGGGTCGTTTCCAATGTGTTGGTTCTTTGTATCAGGTGGCCAAGGTATTGGACTTTTAGCTTCAGCATCAGTCCTTCCAATGAAATACAGGATGGATTTCCTTTAGGATTGATCTCTTTATAGGTTGGATCTCCTTACAGTTCAAGGGACTCTCAAGAGTCTTCTCTAATACCACAGTTCAAAAGCATCAATTCTTTGGCACTCAGCTTTCTTTATATTCCAATTCTCACATCAATACACAACTACTGGAAAAATCATAGCTTTGACTAGATGGAGCTTTGTCAGCAAAGTAATGTCTCTGCTTTTTAATATGCTCTCTAGGCTGGTCATAGCTTTTCTTCCAAGGAGTAAATATCTTTTAATTTCATGGCTGCAGTCCCCATCTGCATTGATTCTGGAGCCCAAAAAAATAAAGTTTGTCACTTTTTCCATCATTTTCCTATCTATTTGCCATGAAGTGATGGGACCAGATGTCACGATGTTAGTTTTCTGAATGTTGAGTTTTAATCCAACTTTTTCACTCTCCTCTTTCACTTTCATCAAGAGGCTCTTTAGTTCTTCTGTGCTTTCTGCCATAAGGGTAGTGTAATCTGTGTATCTGGGGTTATTGATATTTCTCCCGGCAATCTTGATTCCAGCTTATCACATGATGTATAGTGCATAGAAGTTAAACTAGCAGGGTGACAATATACAGCCTTGATGTACTCCTTTCCCAATTTGGAACCAGTCTGTTGTTCCATGTCCAGTTATAACTGTTGCTTCTTGACCTGCACACAAATTTTTCAGGAGGCAGGTCAGGTGGTCTGGTATTCCCATCGCTTTAAGAATTTTCCATGGTTTTCTGTGATCCACACAATCAAAGGCTTTGGCATGTCAATAAAGCAAAAGTAGATGCTTTTATTGAACTCTCTTTCTTTTTTGATGATCCAGCAGATGTCGGCAATTTGATGTCCGATCCCTCTGCTTTTCTAAATCCAGCTAGAACATATAGAAGTTTATGGTTCAAGTACTGTTGAAGCCTGACTTGGAGAATTTTGAGCATTACTTTTCTAGCTTGTGAGATGAGTGCAATTGTATGGTAGTTTCAACATTCTTTGGCATTGCCTTTCTGTTAGATTGGAATGAAGACTGACCTTTTCCAGTCCTGTGGCCACTGTTGAGTTTTCCAGATTTTCTGGCATATTGAGTGCAGCACTTTCACAGAACCATCTTTTAGGATTTGAAATAGCTTAACTGGAATTCCATTAGCTCCATTAGCTTTGTTTGTAGTGATGCTTCCTAAAGCCCACTTGATTTTGCATTCCAGGATGTCTGGCTCTAAGTGATCACACCATCATGGTTATCTGGGTCATGAAGATCTTTTTTGTATAGTTCTTCTGTGTATTCTTGCCACCTGTTCTTAATATCTTTCTGCTATTAGGTCCACACCAGTTCTGTCCTTTACTGTTCCCATCTTGGAATGAAATGTTCCCTTGTATCTCTAACTTTCTTGAAGAGATCTCTAGTCTTTCCCATTCTATTGTTTTCCTCTATTTTTTTGCAATGATCACTGAGGAAGGCTTTCTTGTCTCTCCTGCTATTCTTAGAACTCTGCATTCAAAGGGTATATCTTTCCAGAAATCCTTTGCCTTTAGTTTCTTTTCTTTTCTCACCTATTTGTAAGGCTTCATCAGACAACCATTTTGCCATGTGACAAAATGTGGTCCACTGAAGAAGGGAATGGCAAACTACTTCTGTATTCTTGCCTTGAGAACCCCACGAACAGTATGAAAAGGAAAAAAGATAGGAAACTGAAAGATGAGTTCCCCAGGTCGGTAGATGATCAATATGCCACTGACAAGAGTGGAAAAATAACTCCAGAAGAATGAAGAGACAGAGCCAAAGCAAAACAACACCCAATTATGAATGTGACAGGTGATGGAAGTAAAGTCCAATGCTATAAAGAACAATACTGCGGCATTCCTATACACTAACAATGAGAAATCAGAAAGAGAAATTAAGGAAACAATTCCATTCACCATCGAAACAGAAAGAATAAAATACTTAGGAGTATTTCTACCTAAAGAAAAAAAGACTTGTATATAGAAAACTATAAAACACTGATGAAAGAAATCAAAGAGGACACAAACAGATGGAGAAATGTGCCATGTTCGTGGATTGGAAGAATCAATATAGTGAAAATGAGTATACTACCCAAAGCAATCTATAGATTCAATGCAATTCCTATCAAGCTACCAGAGGTCTTTTTCAGAGAATTAGAAAGAATAAATAATTTCACAATTTGTATGGAAATACAAAAACCTCTAATAGCCAAAGCAATCTTGAGAAAGAAGATGGACCTGGAGGAATCAACCTACCTGACTTTAGGCTATACTACAAATCCACAGTCATCAAGACAGTATGGTACTGGCACTAAGACAGAAATATAGATCAATGGAACAAAATAGAAAGCCCAGAGACAAATCCACGCATCTATGGACACCTTATCTTTGACAAAGAAGGCATGAATATACAATGGAGAAAAGACAACCTCTTTAACAAGTGGTGCTAGGAAAACTGGACAGCCACCTGTAAAAGAATGAAACTAGAACACTTTTTAACACCATACACAAAACTAAACTCAAAATGGATCAAAGATCTAATCATAAGACCAGAAACTATAAAACTCCTAGAGGATAACATAGGCAAAACACTCTCTGACATAAACCAAAGCGGGATCCTCCATGACCCACCTCCCAGAATATTGGAAATAAAAGCACGAATAAACAAATGGGACCTAATTAAAATTAAAACCTTCTGCACAACAAAGGAAACTGTAAGCAAGGTGAAAAGACAGCCTTCAGAATGAGAGAAAATAATAGCCAATGAAGCAACAGACAAACAATTAATCTCAAAAATATACAAGCAACTCCTGCAGCTCCATTCTAGAAAAATAAACGACCCAATCAAAAAGTGGGCCAAAGAACTTAACAGACATTTCTCCAAAGAAGACATAAAAATGGCTAACAAACACATGAAAACATGCTCAACATCACTCATTATCAGAGAAATGCAAATCAAAACCACAATGAGGTACCACTTTACACCAGTCAGAATGGCTGCCATCCGAAAGTCTGCAAGTAATAAATGCTGGAGAGGATGTGGAGAAAAGGGAACTCTCTTACACTGTTTGTAGGAATGCAAGCTAGTAAAGCCACTATGGAAAACAGTGTGGAGATTCCTTAAAAAACTGCAAATAGAACTGCCATATGACCCAGCAATCCCACTGCTGGGCATATACACCGAGGAAACCAGAATTGAAAGAGCCACGTGTACCCCAATGTTCATCGCTGCTTTGTTTACAATAGCCAGGACATGGAAGTAACCTAGCTGCCAATCAACTGACGAATGGATAAGAAAGCTGTGGTACATATACACAATGGAATATTACTCAGCATTAAAAAAAAATTCATTTGAATCAGTTCTACTCAGGTGGACGGAACTGGAGCCCATTATCCAGAGTGAAGTAAGCCAGAAAGAAAAACAACAATACAGTATACTAACGCATATATATGGAATTTAGAAAGACGGTAACGAGAACCCAGCATGCGAGACAGCAAAAGGAACGCAGATGTATAGAACAGACTCGTGGACTCTGTGGATGAGGGCAAGGGTGGGATGATATGGGAGAATGACATTGGAACATGTTAATTATCATATGTGTAATCAATCGCCAGCCCAGGACTGATGCTCAGGGCTGGTGTATCGAGATTTCCCGGGGGGAGGGAGGAGGGAGGGAGGAGGGAGGGGGGTTCTGGAGGGGGAGCATATGTAAACCCATGGCGATATCATGTCATTGTATGGCAAAACTAATATAAAAAAAAATAGAACAATACTGCATAGGAGCATGGAATGTTAGGGCTGTGAATCAAGGTAAATTGAAGTGGCCAAAGAGGAGATTCCAAGAGTGAACAACAACATTTTAGGAATCAGTGAACTAAAATGAACTGGAATGGGTGAATTTAACTCAGATGACCATTATACCTACCACTGTGGACAAGAATCCCTTAGAAGAAATGGAGTAGCCCTCAGAGTCAACAAAAGAGTACAAAATGCAGTACTTGTTTGCAGTCTTAAAAATGACAGAATCAACTCTGTTTCCAAGGCAAACCATTCAATATCACAGTAATCCAAGTCTGTGCCCCATCCAGTAATGCTGAAGGAGCTGAAGTTGAAAGGTGCTATGAAGACCTACAAGACCTTCTAGATCTAACACCCAAAAAAGATGTCCTCTTCATTATAGGGGACTGCAATGCAAAAGTAGGGAGTCAAGAGATACCTGAAGTAACAGGTAAATATTGCCTTGGAGTACAAAACGAAGCAGGGCAAAAGCTAACAAAGTTTTGCCAAAAGAACGTACGGGTCATAGCAAATGCCCTCTTCCAACAACAAAAGAAGACTCTACACATGGACATCACCAGATGTTCAATACCAAAATCAGACTATATTTTTGCAGCTAAAGATGGAGAAGCTCTATACAGTCAGCAAAAACAAGACTGGGAGCTGATTGTGGCTCAGATCATGAACTCCTTATTGCCAAATTCAGACTTAAATTGAAGAAAGTAGGGAAAACCACTAAATCACCAATGTTGACTGGGGTATAAGTGCTGGCTAGAGGCCCAGGAGACATGCAGTGCATCCTCACAGTGGATCTGAAACATGTTTTAATTATATTCATTTCACTCTGTATTTTATCTGTACCTTAAGCACCTATCACTGTACTCAGTATAGAACATTCACATGATAAATATTTGTGGAAGGGAGGAAGGGAAGGAGGAAGTGGGGGAAGAGAAAGGAAAGCAAGCAAAAGTGCTTCCCACCTTTGGGATTTCAGCTGAAATAAGTCATTTATTGAAGTTCTCAAGAGCATTTGACCACACCTAAAACCATATATTTATGGTGCCTTCTGCCAGTACCATAACAGGCATTATTGAGAAATAAAAACACAGAGGAATAGCATCACTTTACAGAAAGCTTGGCATACTACATGTGTTCCATAAATGTTGAGGGATTGAGTGTGCAAACAAGAGCTTGTATGAGGGCAAGAATAGGAGGGGAGAGGTAGAAAGGAAGGAAATGTAGTGCCCTGGGGAAGTGGTAGTGAGGGGAATGAGGGAAGGTAGCAACTGAGCAATAATTGTGCAAAGAGATCTTATAAAGCTACTGTCAGAGAGTGCAAAGAGCAGTGGTTTTGGAGATAGGCAGTACTGGATTTGACTTTGATCTCTATGTTTATTAGCTATATAAACCCTTCAAGTCTCAGTTTTCTCATTAGAAAAATGAAAACAAAATTAGCATATGATTTTATTGTTCTTGAGAGGAATGAGTGAGGTCAGGCACTTAATGTACTAGGTAGAGAACCTAGTCCTGAGGAAGTGCTCCATAAATGATAGGTGATGATATGGATCTTACATGATGCTAATCTAGGTGGCTCACCCTTATTCTGTTGATGTGCCAAAGCCTTCCCCTGGAACAGTTCTCCCCTTGAGACCCAGGAGACGGATACGTGGAGATGATCTCTCTTTAGTGCAGAGCACAGTGCTACATCTCTTTTGTTAAACATCTTATGCACATCTCTTTTGTTAATTGGTCTTCACTTTTAAAGTACCTTTTGCCCAGACTCCAGAGGCCCTAAGAAATGTAAGGAGAAGGAAAACTCATCTCAATGCATCTCAGAGAGCATTCTACCATTGGAAAAACAAGCTTGCCTTTTCAGCTCATTTCCATCACTCCTATACTTGAGTCATCAACTTCACTTTGAAGTAAATAGTTTTCAGCCTGTGTTCCCTGGTATGCCTCCACATTCCGATGAAGAAGGCTGAGTTAATGTCATGCTACCCCAACTGCCTTCACTTTACATTGGGAGGTCATGAATGCTCTAAGAAGATGCCATTTGAGCGGCGTGCTGAACGACAATTAGAAGGCACAAGTCTTGCCACGATTTGGGGGGAGGATATTTCTAGGAAACAAATTGTTCATATCTACAAATGTCTAATATTTCATAGAAGTAATTAAAAACTTCATGAGAAAAATAAAGTGCAAATGAAAGTTGCTCAGTCCTGTCTGACTCTTTGTGACCCCATGGACTATACATTCCATGGAATTCTCCAGGCCAGAATACTGGAGTGGGTAGCCTTTCCCTTCTCCAGGGGATCTTTCCAACCCAGGGATAGAATCCAGGTCTCTGGCATTGCAGGCGGATTCTCTACCAGCTGAGCCATAAGGGAAGCCCAAGAACACTGAAGTGGGTAGCCTATCCCTTCTCCAGCAGATTTTCTTGACTCAGGAATTGAACTGGGGTCTCCTGCATTGCAGGCGGATTCTTTACCAACTGAGCTATCAGGGAAAATAAAATAGATATCAAATACATAAAAGACACAAAATAACAATGCACATAAAAGAAACTAAACATGAAGTAAGTGCTGGAGGAGGAAGTTCATGCTTCTTCCTAGTAATCATGGAATCCATTTTTTCCCTTTTTTATTGTATTTTTAACTGGAGGGTAATTGCTTTACAATATTGTGTTGGTTTCTGTCACACATCAATATGAATTAGCCATAGGTATATGTCTCCTCTCTCTTGAACCGCCCCCCCACCCAGGGAATTTCAAATTAAGGCATCTTTGCTGTACCATTTTACTGCTACTAGGTTAATATTAACAAAAGAACAAAAAATCTTAAAATCATAGCATACTACTGGGAAAATTCTTGTGAAAATGGCATGTTCACAACCCTCATGACATAAAAAGCTTCCACTACTTATTTTAGACAGCAACATGAAAATAATTAGAAGCTCTAAACTTTCTTTATAGGTTTTGCCCTAATAATTCCCCTCTATGACCTTTATCCTGGAAAAGTCTGTTTGCAGTAAACCATGCAGAGATGTTCATAATAGCTTTGGTTATAATCATAAATACTTGAAATTGAAATGTCCATGACTAGAGTATAAGTAACTGAATTATAATACATTAACCAATGCAATATTATGTAGTAGTCACTAAGATAATGAAGAAACTTAGGAAATGGTTATGAAGATTACCTGAATAAAAGCAAAATGTAAAGTGATATATACAGTAACGGTTACTATCATGTATTAATATGAATAGTGATACCATTCACACAGACTATTTTCCTTTCTTGATTTGCACATAACTTTGAATTCCCCAGATTTTGAAACCTTCCACATAGTTTTCTGATGCAAGAGTGTGTGTGGGTTCATGTATGGGTCAATGTGTGTATTGGGGTAAGCGAGGAAAGTTTCAAAGGGAAGAAGGGAGTGAAAGTGGATTCACAACATGTGAACAAGCACTTTCTTTATTATAACTCCTGCAGAACAGCTTGTCTTTTTCATCTAGAAGAAATCATAGAAACCGGCTTACTAAGTGCCTACTGTTGAACCCCGGCAACTTCTTCAAAGGGTGGGAAATTCCCAGCGCTTTAAACTGGTGCCCCGGATGTAAGCAGAGTCCAGCAGTGATAAGCTCTAGGTCACCAGTCAAACATGGGTCCAGGGGCAAAGAGACTGCTGAAGTATATTCAGGCTGACAGAACCAAAAGATGGCATTAGAGGAATCCACAGTGACAGCATGATTACTAATTTACAGCATGAAAATGCAGATGCTCTTCTTGGCTTCCCAGTTGCCTCATTCTTTCATCAGCTGTCCCAGCTGGGGAAGAGCAGACTTTGTGCACAATTGTGGACTGAGGTGCAGGCTTGCACACACCTTCATGCTTTGCTCGCTGCCTACACTGCAGTCACAGGTGCCAGAGAATGAGGTGAGTGGTTTGCAAGGAGCCTGCTCCATCAGCATCCCAGTTCCTCCAGCACCAGCAAAAGGGAAGAATTAGAACTTCTCAGAAACAGATTTTGTAGCAGCTCTGCTGTTATAAGAGCCGGCGCACAAGATAGCCTGTATGCCTCAGTTTCATCAGGGTGGAGATGCCACATGGTCTCATAGGAAGGCCCTTTCAGCTCTACGGATGGCACTGGACAAGAGGTACCCCCACTCTGTGCCTCCGCTGTTCCTACTGGCAAAGAGGGGCAAACCCTACCTAATGTGAGTACTGAAGCATTTTATCATTTCCACTTTTACTTCATGATGGATTTTCAGGTTCTTAAAAATTGGTGGCTCCCATTTCCCAAGAAACATTTCCATTTTCTCTGCATGGCCCTTCATGATCTGGACCCTGTTTGCTTCTGCACATCCATTTCCACCTCCTTCCTGTGTCCTCACCCTCGCATTCTGTCCTGCACCTGCTATGGTCTGCTCACATCAACTAGCCTTCCCTACTTTTGTATTCATTTATTAGTTTTCTTTTTGAGGAGATTCTTCTCTCATGATTTTGCTAACTTGCCACCTCTTCCATGGAGCATTCCCTGGACTCGGCCCCTGTTTCACATCCTCACATCCAAACCAAAATCAGTCACGCCATAATCACATCTTTGTTTCAGCGCTTTGCCATGCTGCATATTGTGAGTGTGTGTGTGTGAGTGTATGTGTCTCCTTGACTAGAACATGAACTCCTAGTAATCCCAACACTATGGAATAGATCACTGAAATGCCTTCAGGGCCAGACCTGCCTCACTCATTTATCTAACCTCTAGACCTCTCTTGCAGTAGTTTTCCAATAAATGATTGTTGGACAAACAAATAAAAAGTAATTTTCATATGCAGAGGCCTCCAGGGTCTTCTCAATGGCATCATTCCTCTACCCTCTATCCATGCTAGCTATAAACTATTTATTTTCTTTCTTTAGATATGGATCACATTTTTTCAAAATCTTTAGCAGCATGATGTATACATGAAGTGCATAATAAAGATTAGTAACAGTAGCATAACTTCTGTTGAATGTGATCTACTTCATCATGGGAATTAGTTATGGAGTAAAAAATCTGGACAGTGCAGAAGATTCACAATTGCACAAGATTACCAAAATGTACAGCATGAGAAGAAGAATTAAGAAGACAGGTTCTGAAATTTCATTATATTCCCTTCAATTATCTGACATTCTAAAACTCAGCCTTCTATAAAACAGGGATAATATTAACTTCCATAGCATTCTCATTAAGATTAAATAAAATTAAGAAGGTAAAATGCTTATCATTGTGCTTGGCACATGATACACACTCAGCAAACAAAAGTTATTATTGTTGTTGTTAATGCTGTCACATGGGAAGTTCATAATAAAATAGCTTTTGTTATAAAAATAATACTAAAAATGTTAATTGATCTATAGTTATACACACTGTTTTAGCCAAAAAGTTCGACTTTTTTGGAAACAGCTTATGGAAAAACCCAAACAAACCTTTTGGGTAATCCAATATTTAGACTAGGTATCATCACCCATTTGTCATTTAATTGTTAAGTCTATAAGATAGCTTTTCTTTAAAAGGGATCATCACCAAGAGGACACAAATAGATGGTGAAATATACCATGTTCATGGATTGGAAGAATCAATATAGTGAAAATGAGTATACTACCCAAAGCAATCTATAGATTCAATGCAATTCCTATCAAGCTACCAGAGGTCTTTTTCAGAGAATTAGAACAAATTACTTCACAATTTGTATGGAAATACAAAAAACCTTGTATAGCCAAAGCAATCTTGAGAAAGAAGAATGGAACTGGAGGAATCAACCTACCTGACTTTAGGCTATACTACAAAGCCACAGTCATCAAGACAGTATGGTACTGGCACAAAGACAGAAATATAGATCAATGGAACAAAATAGAAAGCCCAGAGATAAATCCACACATCTATAGACAACTTATCTTTGACAAAGGAGGCATGAATATACAATGGAGAAAAGACAACCTCTTTAACAAGTGGTGCTAGGAAAACTGGACAGCCACCTGTAAAAGAATGAAACTAGAACACTTTCTAACACCATACACAAAAATAAACTCAAAATGGATCAAAGATCTAATCATAAGACCAGAAACTATAAAACTCCTAGAGGATAACATAGGCAAAACACTCTCTGACATAAACCAAAGAGGGATCCTCCATGACCCACCTCCCAGAATATTGGAAATAAAAGCACGAATAAACAAATGGGACCTAATTAAAATTAAAAGCTCCTGCACAAGAAAGGAAACTATAAGCAAGGTGAAAAGACAGCCTTCAGAATGGTAGAAAATAATAGCCAATGAAGCAACGGACAAACAATTAATCTCAAAAATATACAAGCAACTCCTGCAGCTCCATTCTAGAAAAATAAACGACCCAATCAAAAAGTGGGCCAAAGAACTTAACAGACATTTCTCCAAAGAAGACATAAAAATGGCTAACAAACACATGAAAACATGCTCAACATCACTCATTATCAGAGAAATGCAATCAAAACCACAATGAGGTACCACTTTACACCAGTCAGAATGGCTGCCATCCGAAAATCTACAAACAATAAATGCTGGAGAGGATGTGGAGAAAAGGGAACCCTCTTACACTGTTGGTGGGAATGCAAACTAGTACAGCCACTATGGAAAACAGTGTGGAGATTCCTTAAAAAACTACAAATAGTCCTCCCATATGACCCAGCAATCCCACTGCTGGGCATACACACAGAGGAAACCAAAATTGAAAGAGACACGTGTACCCCAATGTTCATCGTTGCATTGTTTACAATAGCCAGGACATGGAAGCAACCTAGGTGCCCATCAACTGATGAATGGATAAGAAAGCTGTGGTACATATACACAATGGAATACTACTCAGCATTAAAAAAAAATTCATTTGAATCAGTTCTACTCAGGTGGATGGAACTGGAGCCTATTATCCATAGTGAAGTAAGCCAGAAAGAAAAACAACAATACAGTATACCAATGCATATATATGGAATTTAGAAAGACAGTAACGAGAACCCAGCATGTGAGACAGCAAAAGGAACGCAGATGTATAGAACAGACTTGTGGACTCTGTGGATGAGGGCAAGGGTGGGATGATATGGGAGAATGGCATTGAAACATGTTAATCATCATATGTGAAATCAATCGCCATCCCAGGATTGATGCTCAGGGCTGGTGTACCGAGATGTCCCAGAGGGAGGGAGGAGGGAGGGAGGAGGGAGGGGGGTTCTGGAGGGGGAGCATATGTAAACCCATGGCGGTTTCATGTCATTGTATGGCAAAACCAACACAATAATGTAAAAAAAGAAAAAAAAAGGATGATCACCACACGTCCTCAGAAAAGGAAATAGTCAAGTGATTTTTCAAGGTCACCAAGCGTGAGCACTGAAACCAAATGCTGAGCTGTTTCCTAATCCCACCACCCTAAATGTGGTCCAAGAGTTTGGACTTTGAAGAGGGATAAGAGGAAGCTCCAAAGTAATCCTATCTTTAATTCTGAAATGGGACTTGTAAATCCAGTCTCATTTTGAATAAATTCTTTATAAGCCACACTTCAAAGAATAGGAAGTTGGTGTCTAAACTAGTTTCCTTCAGCCTCAAACCTCAATCTCCTTTTTATGCCAGTGGCTTTCTAAGACAAATAAATTCTGGTTCCATGTTGAACTGTATATTCAATAAACTGATAAGAAGTATACCGCTTGAGGTCTCTTAAGCCAAGAGCAAGTTGTTGGATAAAGAAAAACCCCAAACTGATCCTCTCTAAATTGCAGGGTGAAGCCCATGTTAAAAGGAGATATGGGGGAATAAGGTGGAGCCAGATGTGCCAAGCTGATGGCACTGATGGGCCCAAGTCTTCACGTCCCTTGAGTCTGCACTCAGCTATAGGACATGCTTGGGCCCCTGGGACCTTAGCGAACATGATGTGAGCAGGGGTATGACAGTCATGTGCACACTGAGGCATTTCCCTCTTGCTCCTCTGCCACAAACACTCCCAGATACGACTTCAGAAGTATGAGAAACTATAGCAGCACTGAGTCGCCCCCAGTGACCCCAGCCTGAATAACAGGAGACAAGCCAACATCCTGCTGATTCCACAGACACCCAGAGACTAACAGAGAATGCAGGCATGAAATGCAGAGCCGTCAGGTCACCGCAGCTGACATGAGATGAGTGAGCTGGCCAACAAAAAACCACCATGCCAACCTGCACAATCTTACACTAAATAAAGTCTTATATTCTAAAGACATTGAGATTTACAGCATTATTATGGAATAGATCACTGAAATGTTCTAATATTAAAGACCTTATCCCGGATGTCTTAAAGTACATAAGATAATTACTTAAAAATTGTGTTGCTTAGGAAGAAAGGGCAAGTAACATTATTACACATTTGCTTATAGGTTTTACAATAACATAATCAATCCAAGATTTGGCCCTTTCTTTGGGGAATCTCAAAAGTTGGTATTTTAGTGTCCCCCACTGCTTGTTGGGCATATTTTTTTAATTAGTTTCTCTAAAAAGGAATCCTCCAATTTATTGCCCAACTATTTAGAATTCTGGAAGATATGCATAGGACAGATGTTACAAGTCTTATGAGTCAATGGGATTTTAGCTTCACTCCCTGTTTTCTATAGACTGCATAGTCCATGGGGTCACAGAGTCGGACACAACTGAATGACTTTCCCTTTCCCTTTCCCTATTTTCAGCATAGTTTTTAGCATTGCCCTCAATGGATGTGTTGTCTGAGTCCAAAGCCTCTTTGGTCCATTTATCTGAAGAAAACCCTGTCTGTCCCTACCAGGGTGAGGAGGATTGGCTGTATAAGGTGGATGATTTAGTGCGCAGCCTAACACTATGCAAACGTTTCACAGAATTCCTCTGTTTCCAGGCTTTTCCCTTGGGGTATCCTTAGCAATCTGGAATCCTCAGGCTCCCTGGGCCTTGCCAGGGTCACAGACTGATTGTCTTCATGTCTTTCCCTTGATGTCTTTTCAGCTTCCTCCTCGCTACTATGTCAGCTATCTCTTGTCCATTCACCTTCGAACTTTCAACATGCTACTGACATTTCTCATCTGGTGCATCTTCTGGACCATTCTTTTTGTCCTTGTCATTTTATGACATTTTGTTCCTCTTTTGTCATGTTAGGGATATTTAACAGGGATCAGAGAGGGAAAAAACTGTGTATTCAGTTTACTGTCTTTTATCAAAAAGTCTTATCCTTTATTTAATATACATGGGCTTCCTCTAAGAATTACTGGCATCTTCTTGGTGGTCAGGTCACAATTACATATGCTCTGAATATAGGAATTATTCTTTAACCCCCAAAAGACATAGAGGAGCTTTCTTACTAGAACATAACAGGCAGGAAAATTTCAGTTTGAAAATGAGAGTTGACTTCAACTACACCAAAGCATTCTCACAAATAAGCACACTCAAAGCATTCTTCTTTTTTCCAGTAAGCTCTGGGACTTGCCTACTGCTCCTTCAGGATAGAGAGTGCCCCTAGGATGTTATTAGGATTTTCTCAGACTCTTAATGATTTAGGATTCTCAGACTCCTAATGATATGATATCATTATTGATGAGTGACAGGAACATCGTAGTTTCAATCAAGAGACTTCAAAAGTCTTCACAACTGTAGAGCAAAGGACAGACCCTCCACGTTTCGCCCTACCTGGAAGGATATATTACATCTAGGGTAATACAGTGTTTGACAACTGACAACTCTCTTTCATCCTGCTCCTGCCTAATTATATGCTCCCTGCTTTCCAACCTCTGTTACAGTCTTCTGTGTGAATTAGATGTCCAACTTGAAGTCTTTTTGCATATTTAAGTAGTAATCTTCACATTGTAGAGGGCTGTAAAGATCAATACATAGAAATTCACCAGTTCTGGATACTGCTGTGTGTTACTAAAACAACTAGTCCAGTAATGGGGCTGCTCTCCATGGTCTGATTACTGTAAAAGCTTGAGATGCTCTTTCTAGTTTTAAGCAAGAGTAATGGCAGGACTATGCCAGTGTTATAATAAACACCTCAACAACTGAAACAGTCCCATGAACTCCATGAAGAGTCAATAAACTTTTGGTAACCAGTGAAGATGCTCTATGCATTATTCATTGTACAAACAATGAATCTTCTCCATGGAAACCCTTAGATGTGATTCCATGCTTTTGCCTATGTTTTCCTTTCTTCCTAGAATGCCTTTCATTCTTCCTTGCATAGAAAAGTTCTCTGGCTATTTTAATACCCCAGTTAAGTTTCATCTACCAAGGCAAACCCTCTCTAATTTTCTTAATTTTATAATCCATCAACACTTAATCCATTCCCTTGTTATTGAACTTCCCCCAATTTATTGCTATATTTTCTGTTCCTGTGCCTGCCTATCCCAGATCATGAGCCAAGGAGCAGAACATGGAAAGAAAGAGACACAGAGGGGCAAAATGTATGGGCTCCTGGATCACACCAGCCCTTGAATGGAGTCTGCCTCTTACTGCTTACTGGGATATGAGCCTCGATTACCTCATCTGAAAATTAGGGATAATAAGAACCATGAGTGCATGCTAAGTCACTTCAGTCATGTCTGACTCTTTGTCCCTATGGACTGTAGCCCACTAGGCTCCTCTATCCATAGGATTCTCCAGGCAAGAATACTAGAGTGTGTTGCCATACCCTCCTCCAGAGGGTCTTCCTGACCCAAAGATAGAACCTGAACATCCTCTGGCTCCTGCATGGCAGGTAGATTCTTTACCAGGGAGCCACTGGGAAGTTCAATTAAGATCTATTAAGGGCTGTTAGAAATAAGCATGACAAAGCAGTTTAAGTAAACAGCACATTGCTCAAAATATCATAAACTAGCCATCAGTAAACATAATCTAATATTGCTATTTTGTTCTTAAAAGCAAGGATGATGTACCATTCTGTTGGTGTAGCTATTATAACCTGGTGGTAGAGATTTCGAGTAAATTTTGAATGAAGAAATGAAGGGATAAATGAACAATCCTGTAGGAATCAGAATGCTTTTTAATTCAAGTAAATAAAGCTGTAGATGTCTTTTTGTAAGTGATTGAACTATCTGTATGGATTGTTTATATTATTATAATAAGCTGAATAGTCTACAAATCATGACTTTTTCACTCCAGATGCTCAGCTTACTTCTGTGGACTTGGGGGATTTAGAATAGAAGTAATGATAGCTTTGCTGGTAGTTTCAAAGTCTGGAGTATAATACACCGGAGGGACACTATAGCCACTCATGAAAATTTCAACTCACATCATTCAGCTTCTCTGGACTCCAAATTCTCTGACTGTGAACTACACCTAGCCCTACTTAGGTTGGTGGATTAAACATATGATACATACAGCAGTATTTTGCCAACTCTATGCAAATACTTCTGTCTGTGCATTTGTTTATTTGATTGATTGTTTATTTGTAGACGCTTCTTTCTTGGCACCACCTGAAAATTCCTATCCAACTTCACTAATATCCACATTCCTCCAAATATATCTAACAGATTGATTCAAGGCCACCAACAAAATCTGTTCCTGCTTTTGGTGCATAAGAGAGCTTTGCGATTTTCTGTAGTAAAACCCAAGAGGGCCAATAAAATGTTTTCATTGATTGCAGTGTCACTTTTAGATGCTGCAATGGTTCTGAACAAGAGTCATCTTTTAGCACTCTTCTGTGGATTTACTTTTTATGGTCCTGGGATCTAGTGGGTAAATACGGCTTCTGCATTAACACTAACCTGAAGAGACAAACCTCTCAGGAGGGCCGTTTCATCTTTATGCTTTTCCAACCCTGGGGTCATAAATCCTATCAGCCTGTAGAGAGGAGGCATACTAAAGATTACAGTGGCACAGAGGTGCTCTTTAAGTGAACCAAGCTAATAAAAATTAAAGTTCAAAGTCACTGGGTAACCTAAGACATTCATTACACCTGCACTGAACCAGTCAGGGCTGATCAGCCAAATGGGCATTAGCCTGATGAACAGTCAGAAGAAAGTAAATATCTCTTAGATTCACATCACCTCTCCCCAGGAGTGTCAGTATTGTGCGATACACACAATATTTCAAGTAAAGGTGCCTTGGAAAGCAGTGGAGGTCTTTAAAAACTTTCGTGAATCTCTAGTCTGGAATATAGAAGAGTGGCATAGTTACAGCTCATTCACTAAAAAAAAAGTGGGTGCAGATTAAAATCACTATGGCAACCAATCTGAACCAAAAATGACTGTCATCTATGAATCAGACAAGAAACCCGATGACGATTTAAAAAGAAAAGGAAAAAATGGCAACAACAGCAAAGGTTCTCTCAGACATAAGACTCAGGAAGATGAAGATTCTTTTCACAATGAAACAAGACAGAATTATCCTGAAAAACTGGCTGGCAAAGTCCACCATACGTCTACAGCTGACCAGAGTAGCTGGATACACACTCGAGGCTGTATGGATGGGGGTAGCCTTGCTGGTCAGGCTGGAGAGTTTAGAATCTACCTGTTAGGCCCTTTGGAACCACAGACAGTTTTTACATGCATCATGGGATGCACACGAGAAATGACAGGAAGAAACTGATGTGTCAGCATTTAGTCTGGCAGGATTGCACACTTCCTGTTTGGGGCAAAGAACAGAGGATTTTCTTGTCCCCTCTAGAACTCATCCAGATACTCAAATCAGCAGTCAGCAGGTCTGCTGGCCCCAGGGGATGGTGTCCCCTTAAAGAGACAGGACACAGATGGATCCTGGAACTATCCTTTCTTTCTCTTCCTGAACCTCTAAATAAGATGAATGTGGAGATGGTGTGTAATTGCATGGCGAATTCATAACCACATGCACACCTTTTCATGAATTATCAAACTTGTCTGGCTGTCACATTAACGTGTGACTTTAATATTACCACTGACATAACTCTGATGGTATTACACAGGCTAAAATATGAATAGGACTTTGCATTTGTCATTTGTTCCGTCTGCATATATTTACTGAGCACTGAGCTAAGTGCTTCAGGGATCAAGAGATAAAAAGCACCACCCTACACTCAACTTTCTCACCTTCTAGGCAGAGAGAGAGAAAACTAAACTAATTTTTACAGAGAGTGCTATGCTGATAAAGTGTGAGACATTTTCTATAGAGTTAATCCACCAATATTAAACAGGCACATGCCCTCTGACCCTGAAATCTCACAGTTTTGAATGTATCCTGAAGACATACTCACAGTTCACTCAGGATTTTCACTGCTGTGTTTATAAAGACAGGAAGCTACAATCAAAGTGTTCATAATTGGGAGCCTGGGTAATTATAATTTATAAAACATCCATAAAACAGAATTACTCTGCAGCTGTTTAAAAGAATAAGGCATGCCTGCATATGTTCATAGAAATATATCCAAAACAGAGTAAATAAAAGGCAGGGGCAAAATGATTGTCTAATATATGATCTTTTATGTTTAGTTTCATGTGCATCAGCAATATGCAAAATTTATGTTTTAGGGAAAGAAACCCAAGAAACTGTTAACTGATTACCTGTAGAAAGAGGGTTTGAGGTATGTATTTAAAATACAAAAAAAATCAAAATGTATTGTGGCAACCGCTCATGCATGTGTGCTCAGCCGTGTCCGACTCTTTATAACCCAATGGACTGTAGCCCACCAGACTGCTCTGTCCATGGAACTTTATAGGCAAGAATACTGGAGCAGTTTGCCATTTCCTTCTCCAGGGGATCTTCTCCACCCAGGGATCAAACCCGATCTCTTGTGTATCCTGCATTGGCAGGCAGATTCTTCACCAGTTGAGCTGTGCCACCAGGACTGTACACAGCTCTATAGTGAATGCCATGAAAAAACATAAGGAAGGGTTCTTGAATTCTAATGAGAAAGAAACAGGGAAGCCCAACAAAGCTGGCCTCAAAAGGTAACAGTGAAAGAGAGAGCGAGCCAGGGTTACAACTGGAGGAGCTGGCAGAAAGGCACAAAGTGTGACCAGAAGAGTATCTTTGAGAAACATCCAGCTCTAAAGCAAGTAGATGTACGTCTCTTAGAGCAAGAAGGGCTCAATCGGAAACAACTTCCAAATTCCATAAATCACTGCAACATGTACTCTTAGGGTAGGTCACCAATGTTACCGTTTAGAAAATACGACATGCTTGTCTGAGCAACACTATCATGCATGGACCCAGAGGCAACTCTCTACCATTGCCAAAACCGCCACCAAACTTCCTGCTCGAAACACTTTCCCTTCCAAGAATGAGTTCAGGATGGATGGTTTAATTCCCTCACTCTATTATGCTCTGTTTCCCTCAAAACTCCTACACTTCCTCAAAGCTTCCTCTGAACTCCTAAACAATATTGGATTTAACCATACCCTAAACACTTCAAAAATGTCAGGGTTGACTATAACAATATAATATGGGAAGAGGAAAGCTTTTGATTGGGAGTATGGTTTATCTGTTCCATAGAATCCATTACTTAAGATAATTTTTTTTTAATTATTGGCATATAGTTGACTTAAAATGTATTAATTTCTGCTATACAGCAAAGTGAATCAGTTATATGTGTGTGTGTGTGTGTATGCACTCAGTCGCATCCAACTCTTTGTGATCCCATGGAATTACAGCCCACTAGGTTCTTCTGTCCATGGGATTTCCCAGGTAAGAATACTGGAGTGGATTGCCATTTCCTCCTCCAGGGAATTTTCCAGACCCATGGATTGAACTGGTGTCTCCTGCATTGGTAGGCAAATTCTTTACCACTGAGTCACCTGGGAAGCCCATATATATACATATATCCACTCTTTTAAATTCTTTCCCTACATAACTCATTACAGAGCATTGAATATAGTTCCTGGTGCAACACTGTAGGTCCTTATTAGTTATCTACTTTATATATAGCAGTGTGTATACGTCAGTCCCAATCTCTGAATTTATCTCTCACCCTCTCCTTTTCTCCCTAGTAACCATAAGTTTGTTTTTTATATCTGTGACTCTGTTTTGTAAATAAGTTCATTTGCACAATTTTTTGAAGTTAAAAATTTTTTTAACATTTTATTAAAGCTTGTTTTCTGAAATTCTTTCTCAGGATAATGTATTCTCCAAAACACAAAGAATTAGGCTCTAAAGGCAGATGAAGAGAACTGGATTCTCTTTCTTTTTTTGAGTGACTCCAAACTGATTTTCAAAGCAGGTAAGTTTGTCTTAGAAACACCCATAAAAATTTCTTTGCCATCATCTACAGTAAAGAAGAGAATGGTGGAAGGTACTGTTCTCTAGGAAGCACAATTATTTATAAGGTCTAATTTGATCCGTGATACAAGTGATTCCATTTCAACTTTAATATTTTGAGTCATATATATTAGTGAAGCTTGATAAGCTAGATGACAAAATATCTTAACTCATTACAAACTAGTATATTTAGTAGGAGAAACAATAAGTATTAAAAAGTGACAGTATGGATTCATGTACTTGCTCTTCTATTAAATTATTTTTTATTTTCTCCTGCCAGTCTCTGACACCCATCATCTCTGATCACACTGGTTTTCTATATTTAAGTCAGTTCACTTTAGAGACTTTATTATCATAGATGTGGGGATTCATCTTAGAGAGGATATTTTTGAAGGAAGGTATCCCATGGTAACTGATGGGATAAAATAATCACATATTTATACCATTTGGTGTCTTTCTTTTAACAACTGCAAAACGTTTTATAAACTAGAATTCCCTTTGTGGATGGCTTTAGGACATTTAAGCCTATCATTAAAATAACCAAATTAAAAACAAATTTTGTTGTCCCATTATTATTATTATTGAATTTTTATTAATGAATGAATAAATTAATTTTTATTTTTGGCTGTGCTGGGTGTCTGTTGCTATGTGGACTTTTCTCTAGTTGCAGTCAGTGGGGGCCACTCTCCAGTTACAGTACACGGGCTACTCATTACACTGGCTTTTTTTATCATGGAACACGGGCTCTAGAGCATGGAGGCTTCAGTAGTTGTGCCATATGGGCTCAGTAGTTGCGGCTCCCAGGCTCTACAGTGCAGGCTTAGTAGTTGTGGTACGTGGACTTAGTTGCTCTGTGGCATGTGGGATCTTCCTGTACCAGGCACCAAACCCATGTCTCGTGGATTGGCAGATGGTTTCTTTTTCACTGAGCTACTTTATTTTTATTAAATACATTTCTCATAGGTATCTTTATAAAAAATGAAATAGAATACACATAAAATCATTCACATGTTATAGAATTACATGAATTCTTCTGTTATTATGCAAGCATTTACAGATCTCCCTGATGTTCCAGTGGTTAAGACTTAGCCTTCCAATGCAGGAAGTGTGAGTTCGATCCCTGGTCATGGAACTAAGATCCCACATGTACCATGATGTGGTCAAAAAAACAAAACATAAAACAGAAACAATAGTGTAACAAATTCAATAAATACTTTTTTTAAAATGGTCCACATCAACAACAACAAAAAATCTTTTAAAAAAATAAGCATTTACTGAATGTGTAGTATACACCAAACCTGTTCTAGACATTGGAGCTTTGTCAATGAACAAGACGTAATTGCTAAGTTCAGTGTCTTCTCAGTGGAGGGGAATGGGAAACAGGCAAGTGAAGAGGAAGCTACAAGACAGCGCCCCAAGAGTTGTCACAGGGAAGGGACTTGATGCTATGGGAAATCCCAGGCAAAGAGCTTCCTCAGGATGTGTTGCCTGTGAATGCCTCCTGAAGGTTGTCAAGTTCAAGTTGAGACTTGAAGGTAAACAATAAAAAATTAGGCTGAAAGGGAAGAGAGAAAGGAAGGAAGAGAAGAGTGTTCTTGTCAAAGTGAAGCGTTTATTCAAGGGCCCGTAAGTGGGAGAGCATATGACAAGTAATTCAGTAGGGCTGTAGTAGCATGCAGTCTAAGATGAGAGGAAGATGATGTGGGGAAGGAACATGAGGAGATGGAAACAGAGGACATGAAAGGCCTTTGAATGCTGGTGAAGGGCTGAGACCATGTTCTGAGGGTAATGAGGAGTCATTTCATGGCCAAGATCTCCCACTGCTCAGAGAGAGGTTCACCTGGAACTAACGAGGCTGGAGGAGTCCCCAGAGACATCTCAACAGGAGGTGGTGGAGGTCTGGACCACAGTAATGGGAGGGTTGAAAAGAACTGCGCATGTATGAGTGTGTGTATGTGTGCATGCGGGTGTGTGAGTCTAGTATAATCACCATCATTTTTCACCCAACTAGTCAAAGGGAAGAGATCTGGTCTACAAATGCCGCAATCACACCCACAGATAGCACACAAAAGCAGTCTTCTGGGCGAGCGCTTTCAAAGTCCAATTGACTGCTCACTGCTGGGAAATGCGATCATTAGATAGCTTCATAGGTGGAAATTAAACAAGCACATTGACTCTCAGGCTGCTCAGGAAATGCCAGCTGGAGTCTGAGGTCCTATTTGGTTACTGAGGATGGCAAATGTAGAGACAGAGGCTCCTAGGACCATCCTCTTTAAAGCAATCCCACATTTCAACCCATGAAGAGAGACTGACTTTGGAAACAGGTAAAAAACAAAAGCCACACGGAACTGGTGTGTCACTAATGTGGAGAAGCAAATAAGTGAATTAACCTAGTATCACAAATCCCCAAACATAGCACTTTTATTTCAACACTACTGAGGCCTTACACACTTTGTGAGGCCTAGATAGATGACAATTCTCATTGTTCAAAACTTTATTCAAGATGTGTCCAGGAGAAAATAAAGTCTATTAGTGACAGAAAGTAAAGAATAATGCAAAATTTAGACATGCTGAGGCATTGGTCATCTGCAAGATAAGAAATGTCAAATAAAGAAGATTTCAGTTACTTAAAAATTTGTCAAAATGGCAGTCATACAAAGCCCCAAAAAGAAACTAAATAGGCATAAGCTCAGAAACCAAAGAAGAATTCATTATGTGAGAAGTCAGCAAAAATGGCTATTTTTCCCACAACTAAACCAGGTGGAGGCGGGAGAGTAGGGCAGGTGACAGAAAGGTTCTTGGTCACCACAGTGATTACGGTAGATGATAATCAGTTTCATGGTTGAGACTCAATTTATCACACTGATCCATAGCCTAGACTAGTGGTTCTCAAATAGAGTCCTAGAAGAGTCCATCAGCAAATGGCTCATTCTTCCAAGTACTTTTACTTTTATGTACAATTAAAGAAGACCTACTGATAATCCATTGTGGAAAAATAATTGTGGATTAATAACATTAACCTACTATCCATATTTAGGGGCTGAGGGTTCCACACTACATTGCAAGTTGCAGATCTCCTTTTCTACACATGTACCTGCAGTGCAGTCATGGCTGCCAGAGAGCTGGACCTGCCACAGTTGTAAAGTGGAACACTGTGCTGTCCGTATGCTAAAATATTTACTGAGTGCTTACTATGTGCCAACCACCATGCTTAGAGTAGGTGATACAATAGCAAGCAAGAATGGCATAGGCTCTGCCTTCAGAGAGTATAAGCTCTATTAGGAGAGCTCTTCAGTGTTGTCTATGTTGATCATGACAGGTTCTGGCCATAGATGTGTCATGTTTGGTGGTTCTGAGCCATTAGTGGAATTCAGGGCAGTGATTCCTAAAACTGACCATCAGAATCATGAGCCACTTTATAAACTTAAGTTCAGGGGTCCTGCCATAGACCTACGAAGTCTGAATCTCTTGGCAGAGGAGCCTGGGAATACCTATATTTGATAAACTACTCAAGTACTTCTCAGCATCAAATTTTGAGAAGCAGTGGGAGAAAACTCACCATGGTTAGAGAAAATATATGAGTAATTTCAATCTCTAAGTGTATCTAACAATAATGTTTTTCTCACCAGTCTCTCATCTTCTCTCACGATGCTGATGCAAGATCACTCTGATACCAAACTTAGTTCTCTAGTCATGCCAAAATAGACACAGAGTCCTACTTTCTGCTTTTGTTGCTTGTGCTTTTTCTGTCATGTTCATATTCTAAAAGTTTCATAGTTTCAGGTCTTAAGCCTCTAATCCACGTGAGTTAATTTTTATGTATGATGCAAAACAAAGATACAATTTGATTCTTTTGCTTGTGGATATCCAATTTTCTCAATAATACTAAATGAAGAAATTATACTTTCTCCACTAGGCACATTTGTTGAACATTATGATTGAATATGCATGATTTACTTCTGGGCCCTCTATTCTGTTCCATTGGTCTATCTCTGTTCTTACCCAAGTTCAACATTGCTTTCATTACCTTAGTTTTATAACATAGTTTGAAGTCAGGAAATGTAATGTCTCCAGGTATGTTCTTACTCAAGATTGTTCTAGCTCTTTAGGGTCTTTTGTGGTTCCATATGATCTTTAAGAACTTTAGAGTTTTTCCTGTTTCTGTAAAAAAAAAATGGTACTTGGATTTTTCGATAAGGAGTGCACTGAATCTGTAGCTTGTTTGGGGTAATATAAACATTTTAATAGTCTTAAGTCTTCCAATCCATGAACGTGGGATGTCTTTCCATGTCTTTGTATTATTTAACTTTTTAAATCAATGTTATAATTTTCAGTATGTAAGTCTTTCAGCTTTTTAAGTTTATTCTGAAATATTTTATTCTTTTTGAGGCTTTGATGCTATTCTAAATGAGACTATTTCCTTAATTTCCTTTTGGCTCATTGTTAATATGCAAAACACATCTGATTTTTGTATGTTGATTTTTTGCATCCTGCAAAGTTATTAAAGTCCTTTGTTAGTTCTAGCAGGGTTTTGTGTGTGTGTGTGTGTGTGTGTGTGTGTGTGTGTGTGTGTGTGTGTGTGTG
>ML661893.1:8494463-8627306 GCA_007570785.1 Antilocapra americana
GTGTGTGTGTGTGTGTGTGTGTGTGTGTGTGTGTGTGTGTGTGTGTGAAGTCTTAGGGGTTTTCTACATATTGTTGGGGAAAGTGGATATTTACATGGAAAGAAAGAAATTGTTCCCTTACCTTATATGACAGAAAAAAATCAACTCAATTATATTGAAGATTTAAACACAGAATTTGAAAGTGCAAAACCTCTAGAAGAAAACATAGGGGAAAAAATTATGAATTTTTATCTCAGCAATGATTCCTTGGATATGACAACAAAAACAAGAATAGACATGGAACTGCATCAAGCTAAAAAGCTTTTGCACAGCAAAAGAAACAACACAATACAAAGGTAACCTATAGAACGGCAAAAACATTTCCAAACCATGTATTTGATATAAGGTCAATATTCAAATATATAAGAAACTCCTACAACTCTAGCAATAAAATAAAAACAAATGATTTTAAAAGTGGGCAAAGGATTTGAATAGGCATTTCCTCAAAGAAGGCATACAAATAGACAGTAGGTACATGAAAGGATGTTCCACATTTTTCATTACAGGGAAAATACAAGCCAAAACCACAATAAGATATCTCCTCACACCTATGCAAAAGAAAACAGCAAGTGTTGGCAAGAATTTGGAGAAAGGAGAACTTTTGTAAACAGTCGGTAGGAATGTAAACTGGTGTACCTACTGTGGAGAGTAGTATGAAGGTTACTCAAAAATTATTTTTTAAATAACTGCCATATGATCGAGAAATACCACTGTTGGGTATGTATTCAAAAGAATTGAAATTAGGGTCTTGAAGAGATACCTGCCCTCTCACATTTACTGTAATGTTATTTTCAATAAGCCAAGATATAGAAACAATCCAAATGTCCCTCAATGGACAAAGAAAATGTATACATAGTGAAATATTATTTGGCCTTAAGTAGGAAAGCCATATGTGACATCATGGATGAACCTGGAAGATACTATGCTTAGTGTAATAAACAAGTCACTAAAGGACAAACACTACATGATTCTACTTATCTTAGGTATCTAAAATAAGTCAAACTAAGAAATAGAAAGTAGGGGCTGGGGGGTCAAGGGAAATGTAGGTACAATGGATATATAGGTTCAGTTACATAAAATGAGTAAGTTTTAGAGGTTTGCTGTATAGTATCGTGCCTGTAGTCAACCGTATTTATTGCATTGTGCACTTAAAAATTTTAAGAGGATCAATTTTGTGTTCTTATCATAATGAATAAAAATTAAATATATTGTAATAACAAAAACAAAAGTAGGACACAGGGTGCTTTGCCCAGAAAACTTGTCAGATACCTCCTCCTTTTTGTCTAAGCTAGTTTTAGGTCTCAGCATCCTAAGAATGTATCACAAAGACTATAACTGACAAGGACCTGGTTGTTTCTGAGGAGTTCAGTTCAGTTGAGTCGCTCAGTCGTGTCCAACTCTTTGCAACCCCATGAACCTCAGCACGCCAGGCCTCCCTGTCCATCATCAACTGCCAGAGTCCACCCAAACCCATGTCCATTGAGTCGGTGATGCCATCCAATCTCATCATCCTCTGTTGTCCCCTTCTCCTCCTGCCCTCAATCTTTCCCAGCATCAGAGTCTTTTCAAAGGAGTCAGCTCTTCACATGAGGTGTCCAAAGTATTGGAGTTTCAGCTTCAACATTAGTCCTTCCAATGAACACCCAAGACTGATCTCCTTTAGGATGGACTGGCTGGATCTCCTTGCAGTCCAAGGGATTCTCAAGAGTCTTTTCCAACACCATAGTTCAAAAATATCAATTCTTCAGCACTCAGCTTTCTTTATAGTCCAACTCTCACATCCATACATGACCACTGGAAAAACTATAGCCTTGACTAGATGGACCTTTGTTGACAAAGTAACGTCTCTGCTTTTTAATATGCTGTCTAGGTTGGTCATAACTTTCCTTCCAAGGAGGAAGCGTCTTTTAATTTCATGGCTGCAGTCACCATCTGCCGTGATTTTGGAGCCCCCCAAAATAAAGTCAACCACTGTTCCCACTGTTTCCCCATCTATTTGCCATGAAGTGATGGGACCAGATGCCATGATCTTACTTTTCTGAATGTTGAGATTTAAGCCAACTTAGATATACTTTATTTAGTTAGTTAATAAATGTTATCAAGTGTGTTGTAAACTAACACTGTGCTAGGCTTTGGATTTAAACTATAAGCAAAATCAAACATCACCCTTGCTCTTACACTGGTAAGACAACCATAGGAATAAATGTACTATTACGCACTAACAGAAGTTCTAGAAATAAAAGGAATACAATTTTAGGAGCTCAATTCTTAGAGGCTATATTAACAAAAGAAGAAGATTTACTAGACTGTGGAGTCAGAGTAGTCCTACCTGATCCATTTATGCTTAAACTGACCAGAAGAATGAGCAAAAAGCAAGCAGATAAAGTAGAAAAGTGGGGAAAGCAATATCCAGATAGAATGCTGAGTCCAAAGGCTCAGGAATAAGACAGAAAAGGACTGTTTGGTGTACCCAAAGAAGATGAGACAGACCTAAAAGACTAATCCAGAACTCCAAAGTGAAATACATTAGTCATTGCAAATCTACTGTTCAGATACAGTCTAAAAATATGAACCTATGGCCAAAGGCCTATAGATAAGCCTATTCATAAAGCCTGCATGTTCATTCCCATCATCATTATTGTCATCATCATCATCATCACTAATAATTTTTGAGCATCTGCTATAGGTTATACTGCTGCTAAGCACTATCTGCCTGCAATGCAGGAGACCAGAGTTCAATCCCTGGGTTGGGAAGATTTCCTGGAAAAGGGGATGGCTACCCACTCTAGTATTCTTGCCTGGAGAATTCCATGGACAAAGAAGCCTGTCAGGCTATAGTCCCTGGGGTTGCCAAGACTCAGACAAGACTGAACTACTAACACATAAGTACTATCTATAGTTTATCTCATTTAACCTTCACAATGACCCATGAGGTAAGGTCTACTGTTACCCTTATTTCATGTATAAGGTACATTGGAGTTAAGTGATTGGCCCACATCCATATAATTACTAAGCAACAGAGCTAAGATTTCAATAACATTGCTCTGACTCCCAAGTCCATGCTTTATCGTATATGTGGTAGCCATGAAAATGCACCTCATAGACCTCCAACTACAAGGAACAAAATTGAATAAGGGCCTCAGCAGCTGTACTCTGAAATCCATCACTGTGCATTGTAGACTGAAAGCTTCTGTGCCCCCAAAATTCATATTTTCAAACCTAATCACCAATATGATGGTATATGGAGTGGGGCCTTTGGTAGATAATCAGGTCAGGAGGTGGAGCTCTCAAGAATGGGAGTAGTGCTTTTATAAGAGAGCTCTCTCACCTCTTCTACCAGGTGAAGATGGCCATCTATGGGCCAGGAAGTTGGTCCTTAACCAACACAAAATCTGTCAGCACTTTGATCCTGGACTCCTAGCCTCCAGAACTGTAAGAAATAAATAAGCCCATCCAGTCTATGGTAATTTGTTATAGCAGCCTGAACAGATCAAGCTGCTGTTTGTGCACTGAGTCAACACCTTCATAGGCTGTTCCCAGCCCAGGACTGAGAGTAGCAAGCATATTAAGGCAAGCCAATTCCTAGGGGACATGAGACTTGGGCATGAAAACTCCCTGTGGTGGTTGTTCTTCAGTTGTTAAGTTGTATCCAATTCCTTGCAAGCCCATAGGCTTCAGCATGCCAAGCTTCCCTGTCCACTGTCTCCCAAAGTTTGTTCAAATTCATGTCCATTGAGTCAGTGATGCTATCTAAACAGCTAATCCTTTGTTCTTTTGCCTTCAATCTGTCCCAGGGTCAGGGTCTTTTCCATTGCGTCGGCTCTTCTCCAATGAGTCAGCTCTTCATATCAGGTGGCCAAAATAGTGGAGCTTCAACTTCAGCAACAGTCCTTCCAATGAATATTCAGGGTTGATTTCCTTTAGGACTGACTGCTTGGATCTCCTTGAGAAACTACTGGAAAAACCTTTGACTATATGGACCTTGGTCTGCAAGGTAGTATCTCTGCTTTTTAATATGCTGTTTAGATTTGTCATAACTTTCCTTCCAAGGAGCAAAGTGTCTTTTAATTTTGTGGCTGCAGTCACCATCCACAGTAATTTTGCAGCCCAAGAAAATAAAGTCTGTCACTGCTTCCACTTTTTCCCCATCTATTTTCCATGAAGTGATGGGACTAGATGCCATGATCTTAAGTTTTTTGAATGTTTGAGTTTTAAGCCAACTTTTTCACTCTCCTCTTTCACCTTCATCAAGAGGCTCTTTAGTTCCTCTTCGCTTTCTGCCATTAGACTGGTATTATCTGCATATCTGAGGTTGTTGATATTTCTCCCAGCAATCTTGATTTCAGCTTCTGCTTAATTCAGCCCAACATGTCTCATGATGTACTCTATATGTAAGTTAAATAAGCAGGGTACAATATACAGCCCTGTTGTACTCCTTTCCCAATTTGGAACCAGTTCATTATTCCATGTCTGGTTCTAACTGTTGCTTCTTGACCTGCATAGAAGTTTCTCAGGGACAGGAAAGGTGGTCTAGTATTCTCAACACTTCAAGAATTTTCCATAGTTTGCTGTGATCCACATGGTCATAGGCTTTGGTGTAGTCAGTAAAGCAGAAGTAGATGTTTTTCTGGAATTCTCTTGCTTATTCTATGATGCAATGGATGTTGGCAATTTGATGTCTGGTTCCTCTGACTTTTTGAAACCCAGCTTGTACATCTGGAAGTTCTTGGTTTGTGTACTCCTGAAGCCTAGCTTGAAGGATTTTGAGTATAACCATGCTAGCATGTGAAATGACAGCCTTGCAAAACCCAGGACACTTCTAATGTATTCTTACTTCCTCTAATTGTTCTCCTATCCTTTCCTACATTCTCATTTCCTTTCACGGGGATGTTTCCCTAATAAAGTCTTGCACATTTCACCCTTTTCTGGCATCCATTACTTGGGAGACCCAGACTAAAATGGTATTCAGTAAAACATTTTTACAACCAGAAAGCACTACTAGAAAGGAACAGATCTCAAGGTTTTTCAGCATGCCTATTTGTTCACCATTTCAGTTGGTTAGGGCACAGGGCAAAGCTACAGATTTATTCCATTCATTTTCAATCTATTCTGTTCTATCAATCTCTGACTGATAAGAGTCTGATCGATGGGACTGATTGCTAGGACAGTCTTAGTTTGCACCTGCTATCCTGGCACATTCGTCCCTCCTTTTCATGCTCAAAATGTTTTCCAATGAAATGAAGATGTCTGCGATTCACTTCATGGTAGATAGATGGGGAAACGGTGGAAACAGTGTCAAACTTTATTTTTTGGGGCTCCAAAATCAGTGCAGATGGTGATTGTAGCCATGAAATTAAAAGATGCTTCCTCCTTGGAAGGAAAGTTATGACCAACCTATATAGCATATTAAAAAGCAGAGACATTACTTTGCCAACAAAGGCTTGTATAGTCAAGGCTATGGTTTTTCCAGTAGTCATGTATGGATGTGAGAGTTGGACAGTGAAGAAAGCTGAGTGCTGAAGAATTGATGCTTTTGAACTGTGGTATTGGAGAAGACTCTTGAGAGTCCCTTGGACTGCACAAGATTCAGCCAGTTCATCCTAACGGAGATCAGTCCTGGGTGTTCATTGGAAGGACTGATCTTGGAGCTGAAACTCCAATACTTTGGCCACCTCATGTGAAGAGTTGACTCATTGGAAAAGACCTTGATGCTGGGAAGGATTGGGGGCAGGAGGAGAAGGGGATGACAGAGGATGAGATGGCTGGATGGCATCACCAACTCGATGGACATGAGTTTGGGTAAACAATGGGAGTTGGTGATGGACAGGGAGGCCTGGTGTGCTGCGATTCATGGGGTCGCAAAGAGTTGGACATGATTGAGTGACTGAACTGAACTGAACTGAATTGAGATTCACTTCAAAAATATTAATAGTAGAGATGAGAGAAGTTGATGGGATGTGAATGAGGCAGAATTGGCCAGTGGATTGATTATATTGGAGCTTCCTGATGGTTCCAATGGAGTTTATTACATTATTCTTCTTACATTTTTGTAGGTTCAAAATTTTCCACAATTAAAAGATAAGGGGGAAAATGATTCTGCTTTGTGTAATACATTATATTGTCGACTTAGATCTAATCCTGGCCAGTTACCAATCTGCTCCTCTGGTCACAATGAAGACTCAGGAACACATGGAAGACTAAGTGCAAAATCATTTCCTTTCTTGGAAACTTAGAAGTTTGGAAGGTTTTAAACATTTTCTTGTCTTTCTGTTGCTGCAAGTGATGGAAATCCAGCTCACAATGGCTTAAGCAAGAAACAGAATATTTTGACTGAATAATGTTAAAAAAAAATAGCAGTTACCTTTAGTCTTGGGTGAATTCAGGAACTTAAATTCTGTCATCAGGAATTGGTTTCATCCCTCCTCCCTTCTCTTTTTTCTATGATGGTAGATTTGCCTTTCATGATGACAAGAGTGAATGTCAGTCTCTCCCAATTGATGCTCTATCATGTACATGGTCTCAGTACACATCTTTCTCCATTGCTCTAGAAACCTTAGGATGAGTTCCAATTGGACCAACTTAAATAACATGCCATTGTTAAGCCACTCACAATTCCCAGGAGAATGGAATATGCTGACTAGTCACTTCTGGGTTGACTGTCCAACTGTGGCTGTTAACTATTGTTCCCACACAGACTAAGGGAAATGGTTGTTCTGCATCATGATGTAGATGTAGGATATCACAATATAGGATATCATGATGATATCCTATGTCAAAGATAAATGGTTGCCGAGCAGAAGACAGAACTGGTGTCTACTTACTACCTTCTTTTCTGCCTAGGTATCAGCTGCTTAATCATAATCAATGTGAGTAGCAGGTTTTCTTTTATTTAAGCTAAAGAAACATGATTTTAAGTTTACTCAAAACTTCAGGCTAATAAAAAAATTTTACTTACAGAATTATTCATATGCCTTGAGATTCATTGTAAGTGATGCAATTGTACAAGATCCACTAATATATTGTGTTTACTCTTCCTCCTTTTTATCAGCAAGGACTTTGTTTTGATTTACTTGTATATTTTAAAAATAAAAGGAACTTGGATTTTTACCCCACTAATTAGATACAATATGCAGCTAATTGTGTAGCAAGGACAGAGTTAAGAGCAGAATAAAGAGGAGGTTTTTCAATACATGTATTGTTCTTTTCTCCTCTGAGAAGACATGCTTGAAACTGAATTTTAAACACTTCAGCACTGGTGAAACAAATTAATGATGGCTCAGACACAGAGGTGTTGCATATTATTCATGATCTTGAAATTATTAATGTAACACTGAGCCATTATTACCACATATTGCCATCAGAGTAATTAACACATCTTATCTAATAGAATAAGGCCGTCAAATCAAACTAAGAAGTAATTAAGTTACATAACTACACAGCTGAGGCAGAAAGATGCATGTTAAATGAATTAAAAATCTGCAGCTTACCTAGGTCGTTTTGAATAGCTAAGCATGGTGATTACTTATTTATTGTCTAGTTTAACCACGTCATGCCTTAATTTATATGCACCATGAGGAGATTAGAATAAAGTCATTACTAAACTCTAGTGTTCATATGAATTACTTAGGGAGTTTCTGAAAAGTCCATCTTCACAGTCTCCATTGAAAACATTAATTCATGTGGTCCAGAGTGGAGACCCAGAATGTATACATTTTTAACACCCTCAGGTGATTTTAAAGTTGTTGTACCATGAATCACATTTTAAGGAATTCTTGAAAAAAAGATTTTGAAAAGTCCTTTCCAATCATAATTGAGCAGAAATAAGATCACTGGCTTTTCCAGAAAGCCAGTGGAATGCCCATGGAATGCCCATGATCTCCATTATCTGCCATTATCTCCCTTTTCTTCCCTGAAACCAGAGTGAAAAAAAAAAAGCTTATGAAGAGAAAAATAACCATTTTCAATTTTTAAGAATTGTCAGTCAGCTCTGAAATTATTCTAAGCCATAAAACTTATATCCTATCATGGATAGTAAATGAGCCACACAGAAGAAATCTCAAATGTGAGAAACAATTTATAATCTTAATGAAACTAAGAAAACTCCATAATGTAGTCTTCTTCCAAATGTCTTTTCCCTTTAGCCCTCTGCTTGCAGAGTGTGGACTTTTGGAGAGAATGCACATAGTCTTAAACTTTAAAAGTTTACCTTTCGGTGGCTTCCACATCCTGGCTATCGTAACTAGTACTGCAGTGAACATTGGAGTATATGTATCTTTTCATGGTTTTCTTGGGGTATATGCCCAGTAGCGCAATTTCCAGGTCATACGGTAGCTCTATCTTCTTCTTAAGGAAACTCCATACTGCTTTTCATAGTGGTTGTATCAATTTACATTACCACCAACAGTGGAGGAGGGTTCCTTTTTCTCCACACCCTCTCTAGCATTTACTGTTCGTAAATTTTTTGATGATGGCCATTCCGACTAGTGTGAGGAGATATCTCATTGTAACAACTTAAATGTTCATTGACAGATGAATGAATGAAGAAGCTGTGGTATGTATATATATGATGGAATTTTACTCAGCCATTAACAAGAATGAAATAATGCAATTATCAGCAACATGGATGGGTCTAGAGAATGTCATACTGAGTACAGTGAGTCAGACAGAGAAAAAAATATATAATTTGACATCCCTTATATGTAGAATCTAAAAAGAAATGATACAAATGAACTTACAAAACAGAGAGAGAGACTCACAGACTTTGAGAATTAACTTATAGTTGCTGGGGGGGAAGGAAATTAGAAAGTTTGGGAAGATCATGTACACACTGCTATATTCAAAACAGATGACCAAAAAGGACTATTGTATAGCACACGGAACTCTACTCAACGTTATGTGCCAGCCTGGATGGAAAGAGGGTTTGAGAGAGAATGGATACATGTATATGTATGGCTGAGTCCCTTTTGCTGTTCACCTGAAATTATTAATAGCACAACATTGTTGATTGGCTGTACTCCAATACAAACTAAAAAGTTTCTAAAAAAGATGTGGTACATATATACAATGGAATATTACTCAGCCACAAAAAGGAATGAAATAGGGTCATTTGTAGAGATGTGGAGAGAGTCTGTCATTCAGACTAAAGTAAGTCAAAAAGAGAAAAGACAAACAGTATGTATCAATGCATATATATGGGATCTGGAGAAATGGTACAGATAAGCCTATTGCAGGGCAGAAACAGAGACACAGATGTGGAAAACAGATGCGTGGATATGGTGGAGAGTGGGATGAACTGGGAGATTAGGATTTACATAAATACACTACTATGTGTAAAATATATAGCTAATGGGAACCTGCTGTGTAGTACAGGGAGCTCAGCTCAGCGCTCTGTGGTGACCTGGAGGTGGGTGGGGCGAATGGGAGGGAGGTCAGAGAGGGAGAGAGTATATGTTTACATATGGCTGATTCACTTTGTTGTATAGCAGAAACAACACAGCATCGTAAAGCAA
Source organism: Antilocapra americana (assembly GCA_007570785.1). Taxonomy (NCBI): domain Eukaryota; kingdom Metazoa; phylum Chordata; class Mammalia; order Artiodactyla; family Antilocapridae; genus Antilocapra; species Antilocapra americana. Next base: position 8,504,012 of record ML661893.1, read on the forward strand.
CGATACCCCATTTTTGTAAGAGTTTGCATTTGCACTAAATTAGAAACTACTGATATCCAAGACTTACTGAAGATCTGAAAATGGCTTTCAAGAATGCAGCCAGGTTTTATCCGATTGTGAGACTTAATCAGTATCTGGCTTGTCCATACTACCCAGGCTAATAGGTCACTGTGCTTGGCACCATACAGACAGTAAAAATATAAAGTGAAGGGTGGGGAGAGAAACTCTTTGTCCATTTAAAGGTATAATTGTTTACTTACATGAGTGATACAAACAAATATTAACTTAGAACATTTATAAGTTTACTTATACATCCATATGTAAGATCACCAACAAAAATAGTATAGTGATTTTGAAAAGCTCTGTTTCACTCTTATCAAATCACACATGAACCTTTGATATCTTGGTTCCCATCAGAGCCACTTGTTGAGTCAAGTTGTCCAAAGTAGTGTCATCAGAGCCATATAAACTGTTTGAGATAGAGTTCTGTTTGGGTCAGCCTATCATGAAGCCCCTGGAAGTTTTTGCTTAAGCTGTGACATGACATTCCCATAACACTGGCAGAGAAGCTGAGCAGGAGTTCCAGACAAGAAGGTAGAAGAGATGAGAAGTCAGACTTCTTCAGGAACTTATAAGACTTCCCAAAGTACAAGCTGTTTAAGCAGGTCAGCTCCAGCTAAATGTATCAAATGCACAGTTCTGGCAGCACACTTGTCACAACAGAGATATCTAAGCTAACCTTTAACAAATTGGAATAGTTTCACCACCTTAGGAACCTGGGTGGAACTGGAAATAAAAATTTTATCTTAACTTGCAGTATCTATGACCCAGAGATGTGCACAAGTCAAACACTTGGGGTTTGGTGACAGAGAATAGACCTGCAACCACCAGCTGTGATGGTGCATAAGTTATTTTCTATGCCTTGGTTCTTTCATCTATCAAATGAAGATAAATTGTCAACTTGCAAGTCAGAATCAAAGGGCATAACATTTATAGCCTGGTGACTGGGCACAAAACAAGCATGTAATAAAGAGTAGCTACTATCACAGTTTTTAATATTCATTCATTTATTCATTCCAATAAATATTGATTGAGTATCTACTATGTATCAGGAACTGTCCTATATCACAACATTTTCTGACTTTAGTTACTGGAATATCATCTTAATCATTTTAGTCACTGCTTCAAATAACTTTTAAAGCTATTATCTTAGATTTTCTTTTTTAAAGGGTCTATTTATTTATTTTTGGCTGTGCTGGGTCTTTGTTGCTACATGCAGTCTGTTTTTAGCTGTGGTGAGTGGAGGCTACTTTCTAGTTGCAGTACACAGGCTTCTCAATGTGGTGGCTTCTCTTGTTGCAGATCGTGGGCTTTACGCAAGTGGGCCTCAGTAGTTGAAGCACACGGGTTCTAGAGTGCAGGCTCAGTATCTGTGGCCCATGGGCTTAGTTGCCAGGCAGTTTACGGGATCTTCTCAGATCAGCTATCAAACCCATTGGCAGATGGATTCTTAACCACTGGACCACCAGGGAAGCCCTAGATTTTCTTTCAAGTTGACTTACTGCAATACCCACTTTGCCTCCCTCTTAACACCAAATCTGTGAAATCACAGGTTTTATATGATAGTTGTTTTTCTAGTCAATATTAACATAAACATGTAACAATTAAACTTGTGTAAATGTTTATCCATGAACCACCTAAAATCATCAGTACTGGGCATACCTCACTTTGAAGACGATCAAGATGGGGTCTCTGTCCTCTAAGAGCTTTTCTTTCTCTGGCAAGCAAATCTTCAATCACATACAGGACAGGCATAGGCACTTGCTAGGAAGCATTCAGAAGCTGGCTGTCAGGCAGAGCCAATGAGATACGTGGCCTGATGGAAAGGTGACCGCAGGGAAATGGTTCTGAATGTGAACGGGACTGAAAACTGATGGGCAAGCCTAAGATTCCCCTTAATGAATCTGAAAGTGGCATGGTAATGCAATTACCTTCCTCTAACAGAGAGTTTCTGCTGTGGCACCCTGAGAATCACATTATGCACGCAGACCAGGCTCTGCTGAGAATACATTACGCCTAATGAAATAAACCCATACATTTCTTGAGCATCACCTGGCTGTCACACAGACTTCCCCTTATTGCATTATACGATAGTCTCATCACAGTGTACTGTGAACAAGGGTACCATCCACATCAACCAGGTGAGATCAAAGTCTTCAGTAATATATACAGAAAATCCTCCTCTTAGTCCCTCACTGCAAAGGGAAACTGTGAACAAAAGCTTGAGCAGACAACTCAGAGCTGTGCCTTTGATCTCTCTTTCAAGGCTGGCAAAAGATTTGCAGGAATGGCCACTACAAGGAGCCTCTTTCTTCAATCTCCCAAACTCAGGGTTGAAGGAATATGCATCAAAAAGCACCCATGCCTTCCCATCTCAGCATGCTAGAAGACCAAGAGCAAACACACGTGCCCCAGACTATGGGTTTACTCATTCAGCAAATATTTGTGGAGTATTAAGATTTGCCAAGTGGGGGACAAACTCTGTGGAAACAGAGATGAATAAAACCCTACCACTGCCCTCCTGGATTTCATACTGTAGCAACACACAAGCCAAAACATGCTTGCAAATCTGGGTGATGTTAAAATAGAAACACCATGTACAGTGGGGACACAGCAATGAAGTCATGTGAAGGAATCCCTTGGTTCTGCCCTAGGAGATAAGAAGTCCAGAGATCAGAGAGAAAAAGGCACAACTGGGGACTTGAAGGGATTTTCTTAGAGGAAAAGAGAAGGGAAAGATGAGGGCATACATTCTAAGAAGTAACAAAGGCAGAGGGACAAACTCCAGAAACAGCATGGCAGAATCAAGCATGATGGATTATTTGGCCAAGTGGAGGGGCAGGGGCTGGATCATGTAAGGCCTTATAGGCCATGCTAATAAATTTGGGTTTTCTCTGGAAAGAAAAAAAGGGGAGGGGGCAGTTCTTAACACTATATTTATACAATTAATTTCTTCAGTTCTGTTTCATTTTTCTAGTGTTGGCTCAGTCTCATGGGAGAGGCTCTAGAATATTTCCTTCCTGGGGAATTCATTGTATTCTTTACTGTGCATGTTTTGAAGACTTGGTTATCAAGACCGGTTGAAATGTGTTACAGGAAAGAACTTTCTCCATGTTGAATCTGTATTTTATTTAACATTTGCTTTCCACTGCTTTTCTTCACTAAAAGGTTACTCTTCATATATAATGGCCTGCCTTGGGGAACGCTGCCCCTCTGCCAGAATGTTAATCCAAAATGTCTGTGTTTAGGATCCTGTCAACCTGTGGATGACTACAGGAGAGAAGAAATTAACACAGCTCCTCCCTGAGGCTGGCCATTTCAGGACTATTTGTAAGATTAATGGCCTTTTCACTTTACTTATTCACCTCCACCCATCTCTGTTCTATAAAAAAAAAAAACAACCTGGCATCCAGACCCTGATAAAATGGTTGTTTTGAGACATTAGTCTGCCATATTCTGTGTTTTCTGAATAAAATCATATTTCTTGCCTCTAATCTATCTGTCCTGTGGTAGGCAAAGTGAGCTTGGTCTCCATAAGATATAAACTTACAATGTGTGTGCATGCTAAATCAGTAGTGTGTGACTTTTTGTGACCTCATGGACTGTAGCCCAGCAGGCTCCTCTGTCCATGGGATTCTTCAGGCAAGAATACTGGAGTGAATTGCCAATGCCCTCTCCAGGGGATCTTCCTGACCCAGGGATCCAATCCAGGTCTCCTGCAGCTTCTGCATTGCAGGCGGATTCTTTACTGCTGAGCCACCAGGGAAGTTCATAAATTTACAATATTGTAAAGCAATTATCCTTCAATTAAAAATAAATTTTAAAAATGTGAACTTACATGCAAAAGATGCACAAAATGAAAAATAAATTGAAAAACAAGCTCTGGTAAGTGTACACCTTGAGAGGTACGGAGCACGGAGCACGGGAACAAAAGAAACATTCCCCTCAATGAGCAACTTCTGCAGATGCCTCTCAGTATGCTTGATATTAAGTTAACTCCATCATAAAGTTCTCCTAACTGAACTTGACTTTCCCAATACATCTATAACCATTAACTTTCCTCTGCAAAAGGTTCAGGCTGATGCCCAGGGCAGTGCTAAGAGCTATAAGCCCCAGGCACTTCTGGCCTCACATGTTGTATTGTTTGCTCACCAAGAATCAGCAGTTTTTGTCCTCAAAACTGCTTAAACCTTTTATACTTGCTGTAATGATCTAGTTTCTTTTAAAATACATAAGTTAGTAAGATGTAAGACCAAAAAGAATTGCTTCTGTGAAAACTAAATTGCTTTGTGAAGACTCCATAAAGGAGACTGTCTATTAAAAAAAAAAAAAAAAAAAACTCTGAAGAATTTATCACCCATTACAAAGTTACAGCAATTATGGGTGCAGTTTATTTAAGAAAAACAAATGGTGTAGCCATCCTTAAGAAATGGTCTTGGTGTTAGATCAATGGTTAGGGAATTAACATATAAATGAGGTACATTTTAAGTTAAAATAAAATATTAAGGTGTGCTTAGTTCATCTTTTATGATTTATTTAAATTTTAAAGTTGAAGCTAAATAAATGATCAGTCCTGATCCATCAGGTTTAATACAGTAACTGGGCTGCAGATTCATACTTTCAGTAATTAGGTTCTGGCTTTGCTACTGACTACCTGTGTGATAGTGTACAAACTTTTAACATTTATTCCTCAGTATCCTATGTACTAAACTGAGAAATAACAGTACCTACCTCACAAAACTATCTAAGGCTATACCTGTTAATAAGCCGAAAGCTTAGCTTGGAACATGGTCCTTAATAAATGCATTATTTTGGTTTTTATTATATCATCATTATCTTTGGGATGAGGCTGCAAAGAACTTCCATTTCTACTTTATATACTTCTCCATTGTTACATTTCTTTTTCTACAATAGCAGTAAATAATTTATACTTAGTAAAAATAAAGATATTTAAATTTTGGAAATAAGTCAGAGAAAAAAAGTCTTTTTAACATAGATAAGTGAAAATGTTCAAAGTACATCAGGAAAATTGTTTCAAAAGAAGAAACAATAGGGAAATATAGCAGATTTATTGTTTTCACACAGTTGGATTAATTCGAGAATAATGGTTCACAGCAGAACTTACTGGAGGAAAGGTCCAGGTGAGAATGTGTAGATGAGTCTGTAATGTCTCCAAATCAACCACAGGATGTTAGGGACAGCTCACTGGCCTTCAAGAAACATGGGTCAGGCCATCATGGAATTGCACAGTGTGAGAGTGCTTGTGTCATTAAAATACCTGTGAATATTAGAAACCCAGAAGGGCAATGCAAAATGAAGAACAACTAATCCAATGGATAATAGTAATTAGACCTTTCCATTAGCCACAAGAGCTTCCCTGGTGGCTCAGCTGATAAAGAATCTCCTTGCAATGCAGGAGACCTGGGTTCAATTCCTGGGTTAGGAAGATTCCCTGGAGAAGGGAAAGGCGACCCACTCCAGTATTCTGGCCTGGAGAATTCCATGGACTGTATAGTCCATGCCGTCACAGAGTCCCCATGGTCTCAGATACAACTGAGCAACTTTCACTTCACTTCACTTCATTAGCCACAAAGACCACCAGTTTTTAGGACACACCCATGCTGGCATACCTCTGCTATTTATCACAGATTTGTTTATGGTTTAATTGCCAAGGAATTCGGGACAGGAAGGTGAGGCTGAACAGATACAGACAAAGAGGTATAGTTTGGTCCTTTTAATCAGCCCACCATCATTTCAGCATGAAGTTTCCAATGTTTAAATGCTCTATTTTTGGGTGCACGTGTGTATGTGTGTATGTGTGTACCTGGGAATTCATGCATATGTGTTAAGAACACCTTGGCAAATAAATTTAACAAAAAAGCTATGTGGTCTTCAAAATTAGGTTCTCTATTTTTAAGAGAAGGGCAACTAAGCAATGAACACAGCCTGATTCCTTTCAGCATAATTTCATCTTCTGGCCTCTCCTGTCTCTACCCCCACAGAACAAGCCCTAAATGTCTAAGCCACTGGTTGGATGATAAACCAAGATCTGGGCACAGGGTACTCTCTCATTCTGTTGTTGTTTAGTCGCTAAGTAGTGTCTGACTCTTTTGTGACCCATGGACTATAGCCCACCAGGTTCTTCTGTCCATGGGATTTCCCTGGCAGGCAAGAATACTGGAGTGGGTTGCCATTTCCTTCTCCACGGCATTTTCCTGACCCAGGGATCGAACCTGCATCTCCTGCATTGGCAGGCACAGTTTTGTTACTGGGCTGCCTGACCTAACTTCCCTAAACCAGAGTAGAAGGCGTACTTTGTAGTTCATCACCAAGCATGTGGACTCTGAGAACAGCAGATGACACAGTCTAAAAACATGTGTGAGAAATTTCCTGTGCCGGCGCTTTCATTACTCTCAAGACAGTTATGCTTTGTCTTAATTTGCTGTGGTTGAATGCTCCCCGATATTCCAAAGAATTCATGTCTCCCAGTAACAAAAAAAGAAGAAGAACAACAAAGCACTTCCATTACTACCCAAATACTTTGGCATCTGACTATAATATTTGTATGAACCATCTGCGTTGATTAATAAATCTGCTAAATGCCAAATCTCTTTTGTTCCCAGGGAAGTGAAACTGATATGGAAATTATTGAGACAATTCCAGTCTCTTGTGTGATTATTGTAAATTGGTATTTAACTATATGGTATCTGATATTAGACTTTCTAAGTCAAAATCCTATATAATCTGTATCTTCTTAAGCAAATTAATTCATCTCTTTAAACCTGTTTCTGATCTGCAAAATACAGAAACTGTAAAAGCATCTATCTCAATGGGTTGCTGTAACAACAAAATAAGATACTACATACCAAATGCTAATTCCAGAGTCCTTTCAATTTGAATATAATTGGCAGTGCCTGGCATAGTGTGGACTCAATCAATGTTTATTACTACTATTACTATTACTACAATCACTACTGAGAGACAAAAAACTTGGTGGAGTCTTAGAAGATTTCAGACTGACTACCCTCATGGATCAGTTTTATCACACAAATTTTCAGCCTGCCACTAGGAGGATGTCATAACATAAAGAAGGCAGCTATCACTCCCTTGTCCCCAAACAGGGGAGGGTAGAACTGTTTATAAAATTTAACTACATCTTGGGTGTCATTGGGCTTCCCTTGTGGCTCTGCTGCTAAAGAATCCACCTGCAATGAGGGAGACCTGGGTTCGATCCCTGGGTTGGGAAGACCTCCTGGAGAAGGAAAAGGCTACTCACTCCAGTATCCTGGCTTAGAGAAATCCATGGACTAAATAGTCCATGGGGTCGAAAAGAGTTGGACAGGACTGAGTGACTTCCACTTTCACTTTCACTTAGGTGTCATTAAATTAAAGTAGAAGCATTCAGAACTGTGAAGTTACTCCTTTTTACATAATAATTTTAAAAGTAGCTGCACCTTGTTTGGGAAAATCATCAAAGGGTTGGAATCTGCAATTAGACTAGTTGCGTTTACCGGTCCTGGACTTAAAATACTGACTCCCTGTTATGTCAGCAGCCAAGCACTTGTTCAGTCAATGGTGGGTTTTACTTGCAATTCCAGGGCTTGTCCTAATAGTCTATGTAATCTGCAGTGTTTAATTGTAAAATAAGTAAAACATAATTTTTCTTGAACTCTTGATTTAAGTGTTAATAAAACAGTGTACTTAAAAAAAAAAAGTAGCTGCAGTATCTAAATTCTGATCTAAACTTTGATAATAAAACCTTATGGTGAATTTGGTATTTTTCATCTCCCATCTCAGGTTGTCAATCTAAGGCTCATTCATACAATGGGGGCCCAAGACCATCACAGGAAATCTGCTCATCTACAGCTTAAGATATTGCGAATAGGCTGTGTTTTGGCAAAAGCCTATGCTGGCAAAAGTTGAGATTTTATGAATGGTTACATCTAGCAGCAGATGGATGCGCTATATGAATCTGACCCATTAAGCTCATGTTCTGTTTAATTTCAGTGTATTTGATATTCCCGCTTGTTCTCTATTAATTTTTCATCTCATCACAGACATAAAAAACAAAACCATAAACATTCCCACCTACTTTCACCACCTTTTTTCTTCACTTCTGTTTCATTTTTCCAAACTTCCACTATCATTATCACTCTTACCTTTGTTACCTACAGTTTCTGACTTAAGGCTCTAGGTGGAAGTATAGTTATTAAAAACTTCCTTTAAAGGCTGTTTAGAGGAGACAAATGTGACAGCTTTTCTTAAGAATCCAAACAAGTTTCTTCTGCCTTGCTGCTTTCCCTCACAGAGTTTTGCCACCATATTTCACAGCAAGTTTCAACACCATTTTGAACTCCTTGAGAAGTCCTAGGGAAAGGAATAAATAGGAAGCCTTCACTCCCCTTTGCAATGGAGTTTCCTCCAGCTCTTTGCCAACAAGCACTGTCTTACACTCTACCTTTGTGGAAGACACCTTCTCATTTGAAGGAAAAAAGATCAAGACAGAATTTTTTCTTCTTCTCTTCTCTGTATTCATTCTAAAAACTTAAGTCTACAAGTGGTACTCCATTCTGAGGACATATCAGTACAGTGAAAAACTGAATCAAGCACCTAAAATAGCCTTGACTGCCTTCTCAGGTAGAAGCAGCACCAGGATTTCTTCATGAAAAGGGCTTAGAACAGCGATCTGATGGACAGGGTTAGGAGTATTATCTTGAAGCTACAATGGAGGTTACTTTCATTTCTATTTCAAGTGAGTATGTTTAATCAGGGTGATGGCAGCTAAGAAGGAAGGCTGACAGACATTACTGATGGAGCTGACACAGTCCAGCAGCCTTCGCTCAGTCCCTGTGTACATAGCAGAAAGACATAGGGAAGCAGAAGACCTAATTCCCACCCCTGTTATTAGAAACAACCAAGTCCAGTGCATTTCCCTCTCCTGTGCTTTGGGATGATTTGGTACAGTCTTAACTCTAAGAGAACAGATTGCATATGTTTTTGTGAACCATCTAGCAAAGTGCCTGGCATCTAATAAACTCTTCATAAATATTTGTTGAATGGAGTTGAATCAGAGAGTCTTGGCAGAAATCTGTGGCAAGTCACTTTAACAATATGTGTGTTTAGGAGCTTTAAAAGGTATGTAAGCAACACATTTTCATAGAAGAACTGAAAATGCTTAATTGAGAAAAGAAAGTAGAAACTATCTTTTAAGATTTGAAAGTCATTTCTCCCAGAAATTATTAACATTTTGAGTAAGATTAGATATATTTTCTGGTCTTAAAAATAAGTAAATATTCATTGTGCATGCAGTGTTGCTTCAGCCACATCTGATTCTGTGTGATCCTATAGACTGTAGCCTGCCAGGCTTCTCTGTCCACAGGATTTCCCAGGCAAGAATAATGGAGTAAGTTGCCACAGCCTCTTCCAGAGGATCTTCCCAACCCAGGTATTGAACCCATGTCTCCTACATCTTTTGCATTGGCAGGCAAGTTCTTTACCACTAACACCACCTGGGAAGCCCCAAATATGTATTATATGTATAGTTTTATAAAGTCTATAGTTTTTTAAAACCTATTTCTGATACTTGTGGTATATATCCTGCCTGTCTCCATTTATTTATATTTGTATTTATAGTTGTATGTATCATTATCTCTTTTTAGAAAATAAGCTGCTCTTTATGACATATCATAAACTGCTTATCATGTCACTAAATAAAATTATATTACATAATTTTAATGGCTTCAGAGTATTTTTTGGAGTGGACATTTCATTGTTAATTATTACTGGGCAATTCTTGAATAATCAGGGACCCAATTATAAATAATACTGTGATGAACAACTATAAATATATGGATACATAGAGTAATAAGTATATCTGTATGAATATATCTTTGCATGCAACTCTAATTATGTTTCCAGAATACTTCCTAAGAATAGAATGTCTAGATAAAAAAGCAAGAACCTTTTAAAGAAAAATAATAATTTTTTTTTCAAAACAAATGACTTTTAACCGAAGTATAGTTGATTTACAATGTTATGTTAGTTTCAGGTATATAGCAGAATGATATATATATATATATGTTGCTATTTAGTTGCTAAGTCATGTCTGACTCTTCTGCAACTCCATGGACTATAGCCCACCAAGCTCCACTGTTCATGGAATTTCCTAGGCGAGAATACTGGAGTGGGTTGCCATTTCCTTCTCCAGGAGATCTTCCTGACCCAGATTAAATATAGTTCCCCATGCTATTCAGTAGGTCCTTGGTTGTTTATCAATTTTATATACAGTAGTGCATATCTATTAACCCCAAACTCTTTTTCTGAGTGTTTACTATATGCCATGTATTGTCTAAGTAGTCACATAATTTTTATGACAACCAACGAGTTGGAAGCTGCTATTGTCTCCACTTTACAGATGGGAAGACTGGCATTTCAAGAGCCTCTGGCAAATCTCAGAAGACCTGACCTGCTCACATCTAAACCATTCAGTGCCAATGGAGACAGAATTACCGTGACCAACTTGGGGTGGGAAAGATCACCCTCCACCGGACATTGGGAAATCAATCACAGTGCATTGTGCACAACTATTTAGAAAGACCAAGATGCCACTATTGCAGCCTTGTGGGAAAGAGTGTGCCATGGCACTGTGGAGGATGTCCTCTCCCACTTTCCAGAGCCGCCTCATAGGAATAAGTATTAAGTGAAAGCAGGAAAAAGACTAGGAGAAAAAAAAAAAAAAAAACCTGCATTTTCTTAGTACGTTTAAGTTTTGATAATTTGCAATTTTCACACCAATTAAGTATTTACCCTCACCATCACATAAGATGGGAAACAGAAAAGAATAAAGCCAACTCTAACTCTACAGCACTACATTTCTGGAGCTCTTCTGTGCATTAGAACGGTCAGCCCTATGAATCAGACCTTAATGTCCAGTTTCAACCTTTAGGATGACTCATTTTGAAAGAACAAACCTTGTATTTCTGCTGGCTTAAAACAAAGCACATTTGGGAAAGAAGAAAAAATTCATAAGAGACCAAAAAAAGATTTCACAAATTATTTCTTAAATACACATGATGACACCATGCAGAACTCAAAATAAATTAAACTGCACTGTATACTAATTTTCCTGTCCTCCTCTCTCCTCCTACCCTTCTTCTGCTTCCATGCTACTCAGTAAGTTCCCAAGAAAATAAATTCTCCCAAATAACTCAGTAGCAGCATTTTCCCACTTGCCACACCCCAAAACAGTCCATTTCTTTTAGGATTTGCTTAGGAGTTTCTCAAACCTAGGGCCAGTGTGTGAGGTCTTGCAGAAGCCACGATTTGTGGACTGGCTGAGGAGATGTGTCACCTCCAGGGTATGCCTCTGAGGCCTCTTTTGCCATCTGGATTCAGACCTCCAGTGGACTGAGTAATAACGTTCTGGCTCAACAGTAACACAAGTTTATCTGGTCTCAGGACTCTGTCTTCAGGATTACAAGTTGATCTGGCCCATTTCCCAATCTAAAAAGTCTTGGAAGACTCAAAGATTAGCATGAAGGCTTCATTCAAAATTTGCCAAAAATATGTCAACTCATATCACACTTCCTGGGTTTTACAAGCAATTGGTTTGACTCTGAAACATTATTATCTTTTCTGGATGAATCTGGGGAGATTATGAATGTTGTAGGTGTTCAGTCTAGAGGATGTTACCCTGAGTGTCTATCTTTGCAACTGTAGTTACAGGATGCATTGATCAAGACTTTCAGTCTGACTGGTGTAAAGTGGTACCTCATTGTGATTTTGATTTGCATTTCTCTGATGATGAGTGATGTTGAGCATCTTTTCATGTGTTTGTTAGCCATTTTTATGTCTTATTTGGAGAAAAGTCTGTTTAGTTCTTTGGTCCACTTTTTGATTGGGTCGTTTATTTTTCTGGAATTGAACTGCAGGAGTTGCTTGTATATATTTGAGATTAATTGTTTGTCCATTGCTTGGTTTGCTATTATTTTCTCCCATTCTGAAGGCTGCCTTTTCACCTTGCTTTTAGTTTCCTTTGTTGTGCATGAGCTTGTAATTTTAATTAGGTCCCGTTTGTTTATTTTTGCTTTTATTTCCAATACTCTTGGAGGTGGGTCATAGAGGATCCTGCTTTGTTTTATGTCGGTGAGTGTTTTGACTATGTTTTCCTCTAGGAGTTTTATAGTTTCTGGTCTTACATTTAGATCTTTGATCCATTTTGAGTTTATTTTTGTGTATGGTGTTAGAAAGTGTTCTAGTTTCATTCTTTTACAAGTGGTTGACCAGTTTTCCCAGTATCACTTGTTAAAGAGATTGTCTTTTCTCCATTGTATATTTTTGCCTCCTTTGTCAAAGATAAGGTGTCCATAGATGCGGGGATTTATCTCTGGGCTTTCTATTTTGTTCCATTGATCTATATTTCTGTCTTTGTGCCAGTACCATACTGTCTTGATGACTGTGGCTTTGTAGTATAGCCTAAAGTCAGGCAGGTTGATTCCTCCAGTTCCATTCTTCTTTCTCAAGATTGCTTTGGCTATTTGAGGTTTTTGTATTTCCATACAAATTGTGAAGTTATTTGTTCTAGTTCTCTGAAAAAGACCTCTGGTAGCTTGATAGGAATTGCATTGAATCTATAGATTGCTCTGGGTAGTATACTCATTTTCACTATATTGATTCTTCCAATCCATGAACACGGTATATTCCTCCATCTATTTGTGTCCTCTTTGATTTCTTTCATCAGTGTTTTATAGTTCTCTATATATAGGTCTTTTGTTTCTTTAGGTAGATATATTCCTAAGTATTTTATTCTTTTTGTTTTGATGGTGAATGGAATTGTTTCCTTAATTTCTCTTTCTGTCTTCTCATTGTTAGTGTATAGAAATGCAAGGGATTTTTCTGTGTTGATTTTATATCCTGCAACTTTACTATATTCATTGATTAGCTCTAGTAACCACTTTTCACCAGTCAGAATGGCTGCCATCCAAAAGTCTACAAGCAATAAATGCTGGAGAAGATGTGGAGAAAAGCGAACCCTCTTACACTGTTGGTGGGGATGCAAACTAGTACAGCCACTATGGAGAACAATGTGGAGATTCCTTAAAAAACTGGAAATAGAACTGCCATATGGCCCAGTAATCCCACTGCTGGGCATACACACCGAGGAGACCAGAATTGAAAGAGCCACGTGTACCCCAATGTTCATTGCCGCACTGTTTACAATAGCCAGGACATGGAAGCAACCTAGATGTCCATCAGCAGATGAATGAGTAAAAGCTGTGGTACATATACACAATGGAATATTACTCAGCCATTAAAAAGAATACATTTGAATCAGTTCTACTGAGGTGGACGAAACTGGAGCCTATTATACAGAGTGAAGTAAGCCAGAAGGAAAAACAACAATACAGTATACTAATGCATATATATGGAATTTAGAAAGATGGTAATGATAACCTTGTATGCGAGTCAGCAAAAGAGACGCAGATGTATAGAACAGTCTTTTGGACTCTATGGAAGAGGGCAAGGGCTGGATGATATGGGAGAATGGCATTGAAACATGTAAATTATCATATGTGAAATGAATCGCCAGCCCAGGTTTGTTGCATGACACAGGGTGCTCAAGGCTGGTGCACCAGGATGACCTAGAGGGATGGAATCGGGAGGGAAGTGGGAGGGGGGTTCTGGAAGGAGAACACATGTATACCCATGGTGGATTCATGTCAATGTATGGCAAAACCAACACGATAATGTAAAGGAAAAAATAAATAAAATAATTTTTAAAAAAAGAAAAAAAGTTTCAAATGTAGGTATCCAAAGAACACATAAAGTACTTTGGGAAGTTTGGCACAGACTGTCCATTAAACATACCAGTGAAGGAGAAGGTATTAATTCCTCCTAATGTTTTACCTCTTGTCACAAATAATTGGTTTGTTTCAGAGAAGAAGCAGCATGAGATGTGTTGAGAAATGTCATACCTCATCTCAGCAGTCAGAGGTAAGCATCAGGATTAGATAGGCCCAGCTCCAGCATTTACAATCCCTGCGATTGTAGTCTTATTTCTCCCTCTGGTTCCTAATCTTCTCTTCTGTGCAAAAGGGACAATGAAACCTACCTCAAAGGCCTAGAATAAGAATTCAACAAGACCTCATGTGGAAACTGCCCACCACTAAGCAGTTCTTGGTACTAACTAATACTCTTCCTTGTGAAAAAATAAAAGGAGGGGCAAGGGGAGGGGGAGTTTCACACTTTATCCTTTCTTGCTTTCACACCTTTTTTCTTTATCAAAGGTTTCCTTCTCTCAACCAACTCCATCTCACAATTTTAAAGAGGAGGGAAGTTTATCTCTCTTTGTATTCTATTATGTTTATCCATTGATTTGAGTGGAATTCATTAAGATAGATACATACCTGCATAGTACATAGATAGATAAGGTACACATACATGAATATCACAGAACAACTGACTAACTTGCAACTAGGAAAGTCTGTATATTGTTACTCTACTTGTTTAACTTATGTGCTGAGTTGTTGTTCAGTCACTCAGTCATGTCTGATTCTTTGTTACCCCATGGACTGCAGCATGCCAGTCATCCCTGTACTTCACCATCTCCCAGAGTTTGCTCAAACTCATGTCCATTGAGTTGGTGATGGCATCCAACCAACTCATCCTCTATCATCCTCTTCTCCTCCTACCTTCAATCTGCCTTAGCATCAGGGTCTTCTTCAAGGAGTCAGTGAAATGCTGAGTTGGATGAATCACAAAATGGAATCAAGATTGCTAGGAGAAATACCAATAGCCTCTGTAATGCAGATGATACTACTCTAATGGCAGAAAGGGAAGACGAACTAGAGCCTATTGATGATGGTGAAAGAGGAAAATGAAAAAGCAGTTAAAACTCAACATTCAGAAAACTAAAATTATAGCATCCAGTCCCATCATGGCAAATAGGAGGGAAAATAGTGGAAGCAGTGACAGGTTTTATTTTCTTGAGCTCCAAAATCACTGTAGATGGTGACTTCAGCAGTGAAATTAAATGACACTTGCACCTTGGAAGGAAAGCTATGACAAACATAGACAGCATATTAAAAAGCAGAGACATCACTTTGTTGTCTAAACATCCATTTAGTCAAGGCCATAGCTTTTCCAGTAGTCACACACATATGTGAGAGTTGGACTATTAAGAAGGCTGAGCATCAAAGAATTGATGCTTTTGAATTGTGGTGCTGGAGAAGACTGTTGAGAGTCCCCTGGACAGCAAGGAGATCAAACCAGTCAATCCTAAAGGAAATCAACCCCAACCCTGAATATATTCATTGGAAGCACTGATGGTGAAACTGAAGTTCCAATACTTTGGCCTCCTGATGCAAAGTGCCAAGTTTTTGGAAAAGACCCTGATGTTGGGTAATATTAAAGGCAAGAAGAGAAGGGAATGACAGAGGATGAGATCCAGCATCACAGACTCAATGGACATGAATTTGAGTTAACTCAAGGAGACAGTGGAGGACAGAGGACCCTGGCGTGCTGCAGTCCATGGAATCACAGAGAGTTGGGTACAACTTATGACTGAACAATGACAACATACGGATATCAACATTTAGACATATATCGCCACAAATGACAGGTCAAGGCATTGTCAGTGAGAACAGCAGAAGCTGGGATTTGCCAAGACCCGAGACCCCCACCAAATGGAACTTGGGTTTCCTGTAGAGGTGATGTCAGCCTGAAATATCTGTACACCCTAGCAACTGAAGCATCTCACTCATAAAAAGCAACACCTGCCCACCAGCCTCAGGAAGGCTAAATTTTGCTTGTTCAAATTAGAATCTGCCCACTGAGCCAACAGAAATAAAGGCAAGGGATAGAAAATTTCCTCAAAATATACACTTACCTGACTTGGTTGGCGGTAGCCATTTTCAGAGATATGTGTGAAGCTGTCACTGGGGACCATCTTGGGTGTGGGATCAGAATGTGAGCATGTATTTTAAATGTACTGATATGGGGGTGGGTTGCTATGATAGAAAGATAAAGGCCAGTGTCCTGGGCAAGCAGGATAAAGACAAATTAAAATTTCAGAGAGCCTAACATATTCTTGTAGCTATTACTAATACCTCTTTGTTTTTCCATCCTAACCTGTATCTTATATTATTCCCTTCAAACTAATAGGTATACAGCCATGAGCTTGAGAGATAGGGAGAGTCTGCTGAAGAGCCTAAGCCAAGCAGACCATCTGTCAGCATGATTAATGTGCTGGCTAACACTCCGCTGTTCTTTCCATAGTATGGCAATTGCATCCAACACATCACCTTTGTTCAGCTACCGCATGGCTGGGCCAAGATCAGCAACGCCCCTCCATCCTTAACAACACTTGGGGATTTGTAAACTCCCTGAACCCCTATTAGGGAACCTTCTGGGCTATGGATTACAGAAGGAAGTTGGTAGCAGCCAAGGGAGCAGCAGCAACAGTAATCATCACTGTGGGCCATTCCACAGTGGGCTCATCTTTTTTTAAAATGTATTCTTTTTAATTGAGAGATAATTGCTATACAATACTGTGTTGGTTTCTGCCACACGTCAGCATGAATCAGCCATAGGTATACATATCTCCCCTCCCTCATGAAGCTCCCTCCCACAACATCCCACCCCTCTAGGTTGTCACAGAGCACCAGTTTGAGTTCCCTGAGTCATACAGCAATTCCCACTGGCTATTTTACATATGTCATTGTATATGTTTCCATGCTACTCTCTCCATTCGTCCCACTCTCTCCTTCCCACACTGTCCACAAGTCTGTTCTCTATGTCTGCATCTCCACTGCTGCCCTGCAAATAGGTTCATCAGTACCATCTTTCTAGATTCCATATATATACCTTAACATCATCTAGTTCTTAAAATGGAAAGGCTGTTTCATCCAAATCAATTCAGCCTGCATATACTGACTACTGAAAACAGCATTATACATTAGTGCTGAGACATCACAGGGAAATGCTGCCTCCACCATTTGCAAACAGTGAAATCTTGGGGAGGCTACTCAAACTTTCTAAGCTGTCAACGCTTTATTTTAAAACTGTCACCTATTAAATGAAATAACGTATACTGAGCACACAGCTTGGCACATAGTAAATGTTCAATAAATGACAATTATTATTCTAACATTGCTGAATGGATACTGGGGGCAGATCTACAGGAAGACAAGATACTGTCCTAATCCTAAGGAATTTAGTGGAGGATACTGAAATAAACCCTTACAACTATAATAAGGCAGCTATGAGCAAAGCCGGGCCCTAATGGAATTAAGACTGGGTGATGGTAACAAGGAGAAAAGATTCATTACACTTTGGGAGCAGGTTTCTATGGAGAAGATCACACTTGATCTGAGATTTCAAGAACAGATAAAATTTAAAGACATGGTGATGAGAAGAAAAGGCAACTTAAACAGAGAAAACTGCCCAAGCAAAACATGAAAAGTAATGACTGAGCTACAGCAAGTAGACTTGTGAGGCTGGTATGTGGTTATGGATAAGGCCAGAGAGGTGGGATGTTGTCTAGTTAGAAACCTCTGGAAAGCAGGCTAAGGAAATGCAAAAAGGGAAAGAAAAAAGAAATAAATATTTTGCAAGCAGTAGAAAGTTATCACCCATTTCAGGATAAAGGAATGATCTCCATAGATGACATCAGAGTGGACAGAATTTGGCTTTAGCTCTGATATATAAGAATAACTATTCAATTGAAAATGTTTGCTTCCTTTTGTTGTCTCCCATGTTGGGTTCTCATTACTGTCTTTCTAAATTCCATATATATGTGTTAATATACTGTATTGTTGTTTTTGCTTCTGGCTTACTTCACTCTGGATAATGGGCTCCAGTTTCGTCCATCTGAGTAGAATTGCTTCAAATGAATTTTTTTTTAATGCTGAGTAATATTCCATTGTGTATATATACCACAGCTTTCTTATCCATTCGTCAGTTGATGGGCATCTAGGTTGCTTCCATGTCCTGGCTATTGTAAACAATGCAGCGATGAACATTGGGGTGCACGCAGATGTATAGAATAGACTTGTGGACTTTGTGGATGAGGGTAAGGGTGGGATGAGATGGGAGAAGGGCATTGAAGCATGTTAATTGTCATGTGTCTAATCAATCGCCAGCCCAGGATCGATGCTCGGGACTGGTGCAGCGAGATTTCCCGGGGGGGAGGGAGGAGGGAGGGGGGACCCGGAGGGGAAGCATATGTAAACCCATGGTGATATCATAACAATGTATGGCTAAAACAATAATTAAAAAAAAAAAAAAAGAATAAAAAAAAAAAGAAAATGTTTGCTTGCAACACAGTGAGGAAATTCCCAGAAGGGAGGAACTCTGACCTCCATAAATAACAGCTCGAGTATCCAGTGATATTTGGGGGCCTTTAAAAAGATCTGTTAGCAAACAGGTGAGATCCTGAGGGAAAGAGGAGCTACTGGTGAGCTTCATTAATGCTAACAGTTGTCCCTGCACCACCAGGCAATCCCAAGACATGTCCCTGAAGCTCAAGTCAAGCAGAAAATTGAGGGTGCAATGTGAGCAGTTTGAGCCAAAGGAAAGTCACTTAGTCCTAACAGGTTTACATTTGCTAAGCAGTTTGTAAAGGCCAGTTCTGAGTAGAGCCAGTCCCAGTAGCAATCAGTGGCATAGAGTGGGCTGTGAGATGACTCCACCTTGAATAGAGCTCCGGCAGTGGTAGTCAGTGGTGGGGAAGCAGAGAGTGTAGTGTAAAGCTCACTGTGGTGGAGTTGTTAGGGGCCCTCAGGATGGTTCTGGTTGGATCTCCTATCACAGCAGCCACAGCTGCAGCAACACAAACTATGACTTCTCCCTTCCCTACAATTTCTGCTCCAACCAAGTACAGGTTAGAGATTATTCAGAATAATTTACAAGTGACAACCCGAGCTGCTGCATTCTCTGTTCCAGCCCTAGAAAAGTGAAATATTTAGACCCAGTAATATTTCTAGCAAAGGGGCAGTTATAGTTACATAAATCTCTGTAGAAGCATCACATATGGTTGATAAAGGTAACTATAATGATTACAGTGGTGATATCAGATTTCTTGGAGTATTTACTCAGATCTATTTCTCAAAGAACTTACACGGACCACTTTATTCATTTGTTAGGGTTATCATAAGCAAATATCACCACTGACTAGATGGCTTAAACAATAGACACTTACTGTCTCACAATTCTGGAGGCTAGAAGTCCAAGATTAACATGTCACTTAATTTAGTTTCTCCTGAGGCCTCATTCCTTGGCTTGCAGATGGTCACTTTCTCGCTATGTGACTATGTCCTCACGTGGTCTTTCCTTGATGTTCATGTGCGCCTGGCTTCTCTCTATATGAGTAAGTCTCCTTTTCTTCTATGGACACAGATGGATCCGGTGAAGGCACACCCTACCAACTTCCTTTTACCTTATTTACCTCTTTAAAGACACTATCTCCAAGTAAAGTATGAGGTTTGGGGGTTAGGGCTTCAATATATGGATTTTGGAGAGGACACTGAGAAGGAAGAAGGGAGCAGGGCACAATGACTAAAAGAATTAAGAGGGGGACAGAGCCACTGAGAAAAACAGGATACGACAGTTAGAACAAACTAGGCCCAAGGTGGTGGAAAATTTGCCAATAGACCATAAGCCTCATTTTATGCTCATTGTAATACATTAACTAAGTGGCACACCCACCACCATAGGTGCCATGACAGTTCCAGGGACAATCATGGAAGGCCAACAACTGGGCAGTGGCCCAATTCCTGGAAGCCCCCACTCCTTCCCCAAATAGTGAGAATATTCCTCCTACTTGTTAGCATATGAAGTTATCCAGCCCATAAAAACTAACCACCTCGACACCCCAAGGCTGCTCTCACTTTCTGAGACAGACCAGATTCTGCCTATGGAGTGTGTACCTCTGAATAAACCTGCTTTCACTTTTATTTGGCTTGCTCTTGATTTCTTTCCTGCATAAAGTCAAGGACCCTCACTCGATGGCCCCTCCCAGGAACTTACCCTCACTCCCCTGTCTCCTGCAACAACACCATTTAACCCATAACACATTTAACCCTAATGCTGGTAGGTCCTCCTACCAAATAACTCTCACCCTTACTTCAAGGTATAGTTTATTGAAACCAGATTAACACTTTTCCCAAACTAGACACAACAGAATCTTTGTCCTAAGAATTTGGGATTGGGGTTAAGAGATGTTCAATTTGATCTCTTGTTCTACAGAGCTCTAAATGCAGAGTTGCCCCCACGCTGGGTGAACTAGACAAGGCAGGTGGCCAGGAATTAAAAATGAGTTCTACTATCTCAGGAAAAAAAAAGAAAAAGGTTTTGATATTCATACTGGCTTTGAAGTTCTATTCCAGTACCTCAAGAGGACCTTTGGCTGTCTTTATCCGAGATGCATTCACTATGGTTAAAGTATATAACTATAAGATGGTGAGGGAGGGGGATGATGGTGACGTCAAACAAGACCATTCCAGATTAGAGTGCTGACCAGTTGCTCCTTACCATCAGGATAACCAGATTAATCATTCATCTTTTTCTATTTGATGATCCCCTAAGGCAAAGATATCAAAATATCTCTCAATAGCCCCTTCCAGCATTTTGCCACTCTACTATCCTCTCTAATTGTCAATCACATCTCCATTGCTTTTACTTAAGCTCACTAATTCCAGCTTCTGTCTTTACTCACAGATACAGAGGAAACTGCTTTACATTCTCAACATCAAAATATATCCCATCCTTGAAGAATAATTAACCCAAATTCTTCCCTTCTCTTCTCCATGATCCCAATTCAAACTCCTTTAGCCTTTCCTCAAAAGAAATAATGTCTATTCTTTGCCATTCTGGTTGCTCCTTGGCCTTTTCATACCCCTTTCAAGGGTCCCTGACTACATCTGGGACCTTCCCTGGTGGCTCCTGATAAAGAATCTGCCTGCCAATGCAGGAGACCTGGGTTCCATTCTTCGATCAGAAAGATCCCCTGGAAAAGGAAATGGCAACCCACTCCAATATTCTTGCCTGGAAAAATCTCAGAGAAGCCTGGCCGGCTACAGTCCATGGCTACAGTCAGACTCTTAAAGAGTCTGACACAACTTTAAGACTGAACAACAACAACAATGACCACATCTGGACACCCCTATAATGAGAGTCAGACCAAAGCTGAGGACAGTATTAAAAAAAACAAAGAGGACCTCCAAACACCATGTGACAGGTTTTCCATGTTTCATTTTAGGATTATGCAGTCCTTTTCCTTCCCACACAACAATAATAAACTAGCTATTTACAGTCAATTTGTATATATTAAACTATGACATGCTGGCCTTTTTTTTCTATCTAAACTAAGTCAGTTTTTATTGTTACATAATTTGCCTTTTATACCTTTAAAAAATTTACTATAAGGCATTTATTCATGTCTTTTATTTGATCTTTTATTTTTCTTTTGTAGAAACAGAAAGTGTAGACCAATAAAAGGGGGTTAGATAATATAGCCTAGAAGTTGTAAACTAACAACTACTGGCCAAATATTTCCCATATGTAGTTTCTGAGAGAGGATATTTTCAAGTGTGTTTAATGCTGTAATACTTTTAGGCCAGGTGGACATGCTTTCTCCAATTTCCACAGACCTCAATGGTATTTGAGTTTAAACTGCCAAAACCAACCAACTCATATGCAAAGAAAATGGACTGAAGAAATCACTTCTACTTGTCACAGAGCTGTTGAGTAGAAAGCCTGAACTGCAACCTGGAGCTTCATTTTTATCACTCAGCCTAGTCTTTCCATCAGCATGTCTTTTTTTTGCTCATTATAACAGCCGGGGGGAAAATTTTAAGTAATGAAAAGTTTTAGGTATTTCAACTGATATTTTTGATGCCAACCAAACAGTTGCAGATCACTCTGAAATAATGAGCATAAAAAGCTCAATTACATTTGAAACTTATTTTTGACAAGAGGCTGAACTTCAGAGCATTCCCGTTACCTTTGCCACACAAAGGCCTAGACTTTTCTTTCCACTTCTAAATAATCCCTCCCCACCTGGAGGCCCTAGAGAATCTTAAAAAGTCTGTGTGTGTTAGTCTCTGAGTTATGTCTGACTCCTTGCAACCCCAGGGACTATAGCCCACCAGGCTCCTCTCCATGGGCTTCTCCAGGCAAGAACACTGAAGAGGGTTGCCATTTCCTTCTCCAGGGGATCTTCCTGACCCAAAGATCGGACCCAGGTTTCCCGCATTGCAGGTGGACTCTTTATGGTCTGAGCCACCAGGGAAGAGGTTTTATAAAGTCTAACTGGGTTTTTAACAAATCATAAATGGGTTTAACAGATATCTCAGGAGCCTATAAAGTAATGCTTTGCTACCCCACTAGAGGAAGACTCACCTCCAAGAAAGGTAACTAACAATCAGTTGAAGTTTAAAGGACTTGCACTTGAAATACAATTCCAATGTCATTTTCAGGGAAAAAAAAAAAAAAAAAGAGTTAACTAGAGAAAGCCAGCTACCCTGCTGTGGAGAGAAAGTTTGCTTCCCTTCTTAGGTCTGTTCTTCTTGACATGTCTATCAAGTTTGCTAATGACCAGCAACCACATGCCTTGTGAAAGAAGGCACTAATACTCTAATGATGCCAATTATATAACTGAACACTAAACAAAACAGGGAAGAGGAAAGACTGGATGAATGATCAATAGAGGTAATTAGGCTTCCCCTCTGCATACATAGAAATGATTTCCATATTCCACAATATCCCGCTGCTTGCTCTATAGACTATACTCCTTTCCACTGGTTATAGCCAACCCAAAGGGATACAAATTAAAAGGGACACAACAATGAAGAAGGACGAGATGAGTGGGCTTTTTAATCATTCTGCCTATATCAAATTATGAAAAGCATTAAGACCTTCATATATAACGGTGGCGTAATCTCTCGTGTGATTTGAGAATGTATTTTATGCACCAGAGCAATTGCTTTCACTGAATATGAGAATCTCAGATCCAGACTCAGAAAAACAGGTTGCTTTACAATTAAGTTATTCTTTCCTTGATACTGTATTTGAAGTATGGTAATAAGTATTCCAAAGACTAGAATCATTTGGGCTGATTCTAACTAGAGAGAAAAAATAGTGAGTGAAGATTTATGAATTTGTTAACAGGTCCAGAAATAGCCTGGGAGTGAGTGAAGCTGCAATCCACAAAAAAATATTTATGAAGACACAGTTCTTCTGAGCCAAGGACAGAACCCAAAGCCATGGTTGAGGGCCCTCTTTTACTCTGTGCCATGAAATCCTCCTTTGTCTTTCATCTTTTATTTCATTGAAAAATATTTATTACATACTCACTATTGCAGCTATTAATACATTCTTGTTTTGAACTCATTTCTCTGTCTGTCTTTTATTCCTTTTTTCCCTCTTTATCTCTTTTCTCTCTGAATCCTGCCCAGAGTCCCTCAAAATCATGCCAGCACAATGATACTAATAGGGTCCCAGCACTTGATCACTGTGCTACCCTAAATCTGCCTATCTCTTCATTTTTTATAGTGATGAATGTACTTTGGGGTCAGAAAACCTGATTTAGAAGCTCTTCTGTCTCCAGCTACTTGATCTCGGATAAGCGACTTAAGCTGTGTTCCAATGTCCTCATTTTTTAGTGTGGGATAGTAATAAAACCAACCTCATACTGAATGTGTAAAAATTAAATGAGAAAATGTCCCCAGACTACTTAGAAGAATGACAACTACAGAGTAAATATTCAATAAATGAAACCTACCATTATTATTAGAGATAACAATAATAAAATGAAAGATGAAATAAAATAATGATTTTGAGGTTTATTTTGTCATCTCCATGGATCCTAAAAATATCGAAAACTTCAAAAGGTACAATGATGAAGATCCAAAAAAAAGTTTTTGATGGGCAAATTTATGGGCATTTGGCTATCAAGGAAAGCTTCAAGATACTTTTCTATTCATGGAGTAATTCATAAAGTGGTCACTTTCATGTTGCTAAAAATGACAGAGCTTTTCCAAAAACACCCTCTTCACTGGATCCAGACTACATTACATAAGTACATTTTCCTAAGTACAGATGGATTCCTAATCTATTCATAAGGTGAGCATATTTTAATCATCTACTATGTGCACAGAATTATTCTAGAAAAAAAGACAGATACAAGCAAAATACAATTTAGGCTTAGTGTCTCACCAAGAAACTTGGAGTTTTGCTAAGGAGTCAAAACATACAGTCTTGTCTAGGTTAGGAATTCATCATCTGTCTTCAAGGCTGTATATTGTCACCCTGCTTATTTAACTTACATGCAGAGTACATCATGAGAAACACTGGGCTGGATGAAGCACAAGCTGGAATCAAGATTGCTGGATGAAATATCAATAATCTCAGATATGCAGATGACACCACCCTTATGACAGAAAGTGAAGAAGAACTAAAGAGCCTCTTGATGAAAGTAAAAGAAGAGAGTGAAAAAGTTGGCTTAAAGTTCAACATTCAGAAAACTAAGATCATGGCACCCAGTCCCATAACTTCATGGAAGATAGATGGGGAAATAGTGGAAACAGTAGCTGACTTTATTTTTCTGGGCTCCAAAATCAGTGCAGATGGTGATTGCAGTCATGAAATTAAAAGACGCTTACTCCTTGGAAGGAAAGTTATGACCAACCTAGACAGCATATTAAAACGCAGAGACATTACTTTGCCAACAAAGGTCCACCTGTTCAAGGCTATGGTTTTTCCAGTGGTCATGTATGGATGTGAAAGTTGGACTTTAAAGAAAGCTCAGAGCCGAAGAACTGATGCTTTTGAACAGTGGTGTTGGAGAAGACTCTTGAGAGTCCCTTGGACTGCAAGGAGATCCAACCAGTCCACCCTAAAGGAAATCAGTCCTGGGTGTTCATTGGAAAGACTGATGTTGAAGCTGAAACTCCAATACTTCGGCCACCTGATACAAAGAACTGACTCATTGGAAAAGACCCTGATGCTGGGAAAGATTGAAGGCAGGAGGAGAAGGGGACGACAGAGGATGAGATGGCTGAATGGCATCATCGACTCAATGGCCATGGGTTTGGGTGGACTCTGGGAGTTGGTGATGGACAGGGAGGCCTGGTGTGCTGTGGTTCATGGGATTGCAAGGAGTCGGACATGACTGAGCAACTGAACTGAACCGAACTTCTTACCTACTTAAAGAACCCACAATTGATCTTACCTCTGGCCTTAATCCCTTTTAGTTCAATATCTATAGGGCTCTGATGGAACTGTCTGCCTAAAATTCTTCCTTAAGAAAAAAATCTACCTCCTCTACATCACTCTCCAGGTCCTTCACCATCTAAGTGATTCAATCTTCTTGCCTCACTCTCCTTGCCATGTACTCTGGTGAAACTTTCCACCATTTCCTGACTATGATTTGTCCTTACTCTGTAGCTGTTCTGTTTCCTAGCAAGGTTCTGCTTAGTGCTTAGGACAGAATATCTAACAGTATATCCTTTGGGAGCATTCTACTGTTTCAGCATATTAATAACAAGCCACACACCATATTAATAATGAGCCTAGTGACAGTACCTTTCACCAGTGTTTGGTCCTCACTAGTGGAATATATCTCCTTCATCTCATATTCCCTATAATTACTGTGATGTCTGCCATGGGTTAAAAGATCAACAAGTATTTTTTAGAGGACTTAATATAGAAAGTCAGTTATTACTTACATACATATTACATTGCAAAGTACCTTGTGGATTACAAGATGTTTCCTACTACATTATCTGAGTGAAACAGTACAAAGATATTTGTGCCCTATGTAATAGTACAATTGGTAAGTTGCAGAAATGGTTGTTCAAAATTAGCAGCAGCATTCACAAAAGATTGTAACAATTTGGGAAAAGAGATACAAAGTCAGGATGGGAAGGGTAAGACTAAAGCAGAGCTGTTTTGTGATACCAGACATAAAAAACTGAGATCTATTTGGTAAAGGAGTAACTAGCTATGTCAGGAGCCCAAGAGATTTACTTCCCTACACTTTTCAAGTTGGTCCATATCTCCTGATTCAGTGCTCTTCAAATTGTGAGGCTAAAAAACTGTTCTGGCAGTAATACAAGCACATGCCCAGATCATATCTGAGTGTGGCCTAGGTGCTCTGTTATAGTCAACCACAGCCAATAGGCTTGACTGCTTTAGAACAATGCAGGTATATTGATCATGGAACAACCTGCACTGATTTTTAGGATAGCCATCCATAAATGATTACCCATAAGCTTTTCTGAGCTGCAATCCCTTTATTTATCCTTGTACAATGAAACTTAATGTTGTGCTGACAATACCAGCATTTCAGGTTTCTTATTTTTCTTGTGAGACAGATAATACTTGCCATTGTATTTTTTGTTGCTGTTAAAAATCAAATTCTAATTTTTGTATTATGCTTAGTGGTAA
This sequence comes from Antilocapra americana, assembly GCA_007570785.1. Classification (NCBI taxonomy): domain Eukaryota; kingdom Metazoa; phylum Chordata; class Mammalia; order Artiodactyla; family Antilocapridae; genus Antilocapra; species Antilocapra americana. The sequence goes on from ML661893.1 coordinate 8,530,517, forward strand.
ATATCCTCCCATTCCATGTAATTTCTTTTCCCCAAAGCCTGTGTCTCTTTCTTTCTATTATTCTAATCACAGCAAATGCACATGATCCAAAATAGTAGGCCAAGGGATATGGCTATAAAAAAACAAAAGTTTACCACTTAGTATTTGTAAGGCTGAAAAACAAATGGGGCACTTTTATTTTTCAGTCGAGGATTCTAGTGAATCAGACAACCCACTACTGACATGTGAATGCTTTGGTCTTAGAAAATGAATTTGCTGGAATGAGGACATTCATATCTGATTACAATGTTACTTCCCATAAAGGTATATATGTATCCTAAGAGCCTATCAGGGAGGCCATATAATACAGTGGTTAAAACTACCTATGTGACTTTACATAAGCCACTCACTGCTTGAAAACTCTTACCTAATCAATGAAATGAGAATAACGGTGTAATAATAACATCAGTGTCAGAGACTTATATAAGAATTCCATTTTATAATTGAACTGAAATGCTCACCATATCAAATTTTTGCTATTATTTTTATCACCTTTCCATGAACTCAATATAAAACAAAATAAACCTTTTTTATTCCTATATGTGGAGAGAACTGCCCCAATCCCTCCCATACTTTCAAACAGGCAGTCTTGGTGAATAAAAATATGAAAAAATATGAAAACTCTCCTCTGCTTGCCTGGTACTCCTTCTTCCCCACACCTCCTATCCCTTCTGTTTCCTGTACTCTGGAGTCCTTGGTCTCATAAATGACATCAAGAGAAATGTGTCCAGAAACTCCTCCAGGTAACCTTCTTGCTAAACAACAGGCATATGAGGATTCTCCTTCTACCTGTTACATAGGAAGCAAATAAAAGCTACTCACCTTACCCTCATATGCCCACTGCTTTCCAATTAACCAGATCCAGCTTTAAAGGACAGAACCTTGGCTTTCAAAGGAAGCCAGGAGAGGTCTCAAGGAGACTCATTCAGGTACTTTTCTCCCTGTTTAAGGTCTATCTGTCCTAAAGCAGTAAAATATCTGAGTGAAGAAGTTTTCACATCTTGAGGAAAAGGTAATATAATGTACCTGACATAAATGGACCTGGATTTTCTACCCAAGGTCTAGTTTCACTGGTTGGAATGCCCCTCAGAGACATAATCAGCAATATTGTTGTCAAAGTGCAGGGCACTAGCTGACTTGTTTCTGCAATTAAATGTCTGTCTGAGCACTTTCTTTCAGACAAAACACCAAAAAAATAAGGTGATAAAACTAATGGTGGATGTAACTAATTCTCCTTTCAAACCTAGAGGGCAGTTGGTAGTTAGGCAAGTGGCAAAAGGAAAATGAAATCCAAATGGAGTGAGCATTTATATGTGCTACGTTAAAACAGAGCATATAATTTCAATGCAAACATGAATTTAGGTCTGCATGATCACCCAATAACCTATGGGCAGAGGAAATTAAAACCAGGATGAGAAAGAAAGAAAACAAACAGTACATTTAAGATAAGTGGAATCTCTTCCTTTCTAAAGTTTTGTCAAACTCTTTTTACGTAGATCATAAGGCGTTATTCTAATCGCACATGGCTGTCAGCAAAGCAGGAGTGGAGCCTCCTGATAAATAGCAAATTGGTCTTGCTTCCATTCTTGGTCCTCTTTGGGGTAGGGATTGCAAAAGGTTGAAGGTTTCTGCTGAAGTACTAGTGGTCCATTGTCTAGGATCTTTAGGCAACATCAAATAGCTCAACAACAAGGGAAAGAAAAATACATTACTCCATTTTATGTATTCATAATATTCTCCTTATATCTTGCTTCTTAAGAGAAGTTTACCTTAACCTGTTCTCTTCCTGAGACTTCATTTTGCTGATCAAAATATTGGGTGAAAAGGAAAACTAAAAGAACACTGGAGCGACTAAACTGATCTACATAATAAAGAAGGAGGTCAGGAAAAAGAACTTAAGAGAAGGGCCAGAGTTGGGGAGAGACCCAAGTACAATGGGGAGCATATGTAACTATGAGAGAATATTAGGAAAGGGAAGATGAAGGAGGGAAGACGTTTTAGATATTTTTCAGTGTCATACAAAACAAATGTCCTATGTCTGCTTCCAGAGACTCATTAAATATAAATTTTTATGCCTGTTTGGATATTTGACTGGTGTTGCAGCTGGGCATTAAAACTGCTAACACAGTAGCAAATAGGCTTTCCAGGAATTATGTCACAGAAGGCATCTTGAGACTAGATGCACTTGTAGGCACCATACTAAGCACCTAACAACATGATCTCATTTCACCGTCACAACAAATGCACATCTATACCCAAGGCTGTATGATCAATAGGCATCATCATCCCTTCTTCCTTACTGGCCAAACCAACCTCCCACTCTAGAGGCTGAATATAGCTTTCACAGACACACAATTCCCAAGCCTTCTTTGCTTTTTTGGACATGATAACTGATCTAATCCTGGCCAATGTGATCCAAAGAAGAGGGAGCTAGGGTGGAATGGAGACATCTTGAAAAACTTTCACTCCATGCTAAAGGAGACTCACTAGAGTAAAATTCTTCTTCAGTATATGTGGTATAACTGGATATATCTGAATCTCTGCAGCCAAGTTGGGACCATGACCAGAGTCATATTTGATGTGATCACTTGAAATATGGAAAGCACCAGGGTTTTCAATTTCATTACTAAACTAGTCCTGTACCTGCCCTATCTCTCAACTTCCTTTTATAGTTTAAGTCTCTTTTGGTTGCATTTTTCTCTTACATGCAGCTAAAAGCATTCTTACTGATGTACCATTTAAATCTAAAAGGTGCATGCTCATGGTGGTATAATTCGACACTTTGCATCAATATGAGTATTATTAAAATGTTTTATTGGAAGAGAGATAAAAGTTGAAAACGTCACTTAAAAGTAATCCAAGAGGGAGCTAGAATGAAAGGAAATACGGATCTGACACTCCTAGGAGCATCTCTCAGACAACTCCCATAACCTCATCTCTTAATCTTATCAGACTTGAAGCATCTCTTCAGGTGATCTGAAACCACGTAAAATTATAGAAACCCTGTCCCCATATACAGGACATTAGCAAATTAATTCTCCTTATGTCTGATATTCCAATCAACTGTCTTTCTCTAACTCTTAAATACATGGATATATCAATAGACTTAATCATTCACATATATAGATTTTATTATAATAGAACTATAAGACAATTCATTTAGAGTTCTTATCTAGTCAAAAAAGGTGGGAGTAGAGAGGGAGGATAACTACAAAACAATGGAAAATATTCCATTAGTTTATTTTTCTTGCCATTGACTTCTCAAAACATTTGCCTTTAAAGGCCATTCCTTTTCCATTTCTAGGTAGATTTGTTTTGCTTTTCTGCCAAGCAAGCCAAATGCTCCAGAGGATGATGAATTCTCCAGCTGGTTAGTTACAGCAGTTTACAAGTCAGGCACTTAAAGTACAATGAAATTCTCCAGAGAACTGTTGAATTTTCTGAAGGATTTCTACAGCAAAGACATACCTTTAAAGTTTGCTCATTTTATTTGTCTAAAGAACATTTTTGCTTTTCTAATCCACAGGCCCCTTGGAGAACCTGAAAACAAGGGAAAGGCACTACATGCAGAAAAATATTTTGATTGTCAAATACTCTCTTTGCATGGGACCTGCCAGCACTACTTCATCTACTTGTGACAAGAAGCCATTTCTGACACAATCTCTCTGTCACAGTAGTTGACATAAATTTGTGTGTTCAATTATTTATTAATTTATCCATCCATCCATTCATTCATTCATTCAGGTAACAAATACTTACTGAGCACTTTAGCAAAAACTGGTGGTTGCTACCCATATCTCCTCGGGTCCCTTTGGTCATTTCTGGGTTCATTCTACTTTGGTGTACTTTTGCCTCCAGTTTCTAACCTACAAAGGTTCTTTGGAGAATTTCCCATAGACAACTGGAGTTTCTTTACACAAAAGTGTAGAGAGATTTAAGTGTCTATGAGTTTATGTAGCCATATTAGTTTTCTATTGCTACTGTAACAAACTGCTACAAAAGCAATGCAGATTTATTACCTTACAGCTTTGTAAGTTAGTAGTCAGGGCACAGTTCTCACTGGGTGTTGCTGTGTTGTATTTCCTTCTAGAGGCTCTGGAGGAAAATCCATTTCCTTGCCTTTTCCACCTTCTTGAAGCCTCCCACCTCAATTGGCTCATAGCCCCTCTTCCTCCACTTTCAAAGTCAATAATATCATTTTTCTATGTCCCATTTTCTGTCATCACATATCTCTGTGTCCTTAGCTGGGAAATGACTTTTAAGTATTCCTATAACTAGACTGGTCTCCTTTGAATATCCCAGGATAATCTTCCTGTCTAAAAATCTGTATCTCTAATTACATCTGCAAAAATCCCTTTGCCATGGAAGGTAACATAGTCATAGGTCCTAGGGATTAGGACATGAAAATTATTGGGGACCATTATTCTGCCCATCATAGTTCCCACGATTCACTTGGTCAGTGACTGACAGATACAATGACTGATATAGCTCCTCTCTTGGACTGGAAATACTCTGAGGGATGATTTATTCTCCAGAGTCTCCTGAAGCATCAGGTCTCCTCTACTGGAGCTTGCCTGAATCCCATCCTTCCTTGGCTTCTCATACTTTCCTGCTGCTTCCCCCAATCCTTTACCAGTGTTTCCTAGAAGAACTTCCCTAATTAATTATTTGCATACAAATTATCATCTTGGAGTTTCTTCTAAAGAATTTTACCTAGGACAACAGCCTGATAGGTGCTAAAAAGTATGCTAGGCATTCGAACAAGACTACAGTGGCTGGTCAGAAGACTTATAAACTAATAATAACAATAATATGTTACAATCTATCATTTGTTGAACTCTTACTTTACATCTGTCATTTCATCACTTCCTTGGATAATATCAGTTAATTTGCATAAATTTATATGATAGGTGCTCTTCTCCATTTGTATGTAATCTCCATCAAATCAAGCACCATGCCTATCCCTAAGAGTTTAGACAGTGCCTTCCACATAGTAAATGTTCAACAAATGGTAGCTGAATGAAGGACTTAACAGTACAGATAAAGAAACTGAAGTACAGAGAGGTTAAGCTAGCATTTGTTATTCAATCACTCAGTTGTGTCTAATTCTTCACAACCCAGGGACAGCAGCATGACAGGCCTCACTGTCCCTCACCCTCTCCCGGAGCCTGCTCAAACTCATGTCCATTGAGTCAGTGATGCCATCCAACCATCTCGTCCTCTTGTGCATAAGGTAGCATATGTACACTGTAAATAAACAGTAATTAGAACTCAGTTCTGCCAACTTCAAAATCCACACTCTTGTGTTATTTTGCCACCTAAATCTACGTGTTTAAACTAAAAAGAATACAGGGCTGGAAACACTAGGTAAAACCAATTAGGAAAGGTTTCCTTCCCTCTCTCCAAGTCCCTACCCCAAAGTGAAAGTATTTATAAAAGGATTCCTCCACAACTAAAGTACCTTAACACTCTTATTAGGAACAAGAATATTTATGAGAAAGTCTATCAATTGTGAATGGATGTGTAAAATTTAAGTCAGATAATCTGATAATGTGGGGCTTCCCTAGTGACTTAGAGGTAAAGAATCCACTGAATCCACCTGCCAGTACAGAATATGCAGATTCTATCCATGGGTCAAAGATCCTCTGGAGAAGGAAGTGAAAACCCACTTCAATATTCTTGCCTAGGAAATCCCACAGACAGAGGACCCTTGTGGGCTAAAGTCCATGGGGTAAAAGAGAGTTGGACATGAATTATTGACTAAACAACAAAAATAACAATAAATATAATAATGTAGTAAGTAAAAAAAAAAACCTTCATAAGAAAAAATAACATTTATGTGCAAACATGCCCACAAATATTCAGAAAATTAGGTATCTGGGAATGTGTCATTAAACATCTCTATGCCTCTTAGATATCTAATTAAAAAGCAAGCAGTATTCAATTGATAAACTGGACTTCATTGTAATTAAAAAAAAATTTTGCAAAGGCAATGTGAAAGAATGAGAAGACAACCCACAGACTGGAGGAAAATATTTGCAAAAGACACATCTGATAAAGTACTGTTATCCAAAACAAACAAAGAACTCTTAAAACTCAACAATAAGAAAACAAACAAATTTTTAAAATGGGCCAAACATCTTAATAGACACTTCACAAAAGAACACAGACAGACAGCAAATTAGCATATGAAAAGATGCTCTAAATCATGTATCATCAAGGACATGCAAATTAAAACCACAACAAGATATCACCACATACCTATTATTAATATAATGGCTAAAATCCAGAGCACTGACAATTCTGTACACTGCCAAGTATGTGGAAAAACAGAAACGCTCATTCATGGCTGGTTGGAATGCAAAGGGGTACAGTCACTTTGGAAGAAAGTGGTTTCTTACATAACTAAACATATTCTTAATCATACTTGCTAGCAATTGCGCTCCTTCATGCTTACCCAAGGAAGTCGAAAACTTAATGTCCACACAAAGCCTGCACACGGATGTTCAGAGAAGCTTTATTCACAGTTGCCAAAACTTGGAAATAACCAACATATTCTTCAGTAGGCGAAGAGAGAAACTGTGGTACACCAGGCAATGGAATATTTTTCAGCACTAAAAAATAATGAGCTATCAAGTCATCAAAAAAAAGGAAGAAAATACAATATATATCTCTAAATGTAAGAAGTTGATTTGAAAAGGCTACATATTGTAGGCTCCCAACTACACAACATTCTGGAAAAATTATGGAGATAGTAAAAATATCACTAGTTGTCAAGGGTTGTGGGAAGGGATAAACAGATAGAACACAGAGGATTTTAGGGCAGTGAAAATACTTTGCATTATACTGTAATGATGGACACATCTCATTATACATTTGTCCAGTCCACAGAATGTAAAACACCAAGAGGAACCGTGAGATAAACCAAGGACTTTGGGTGATTATTACTGATATAGATACATCAGTTGTAACAAATGTAACAGTTGATGAGGGGTGTTGATAACAGGAAGCTTACACACACGTGAGGGCAGGAGATATATGAGAAATCTCTGTACTTCTACTCAATTTTGCTACAAACCTTAAATTGCTCTAAAATAATAAAGTCTTAACTTAAAATGGCAAGTTTCACTGAATTGTAGCATTAGCAGCATATCTTTGATGGTTATCAACTGAAATTAAGTCTATGGCTATTTAAAAATTCATGATAATCTGTTTCAGGTTATTCTGTCGTTATTTTCATTTTAGTGACAGCAAAAGAAAAATAAGATATGACATACTGATATTCATTCAAAACACAGCAGTTTTAATTTAAGAGGATACAGGGCTTATAGTCTAGTTAAATCACTAGATAATCTTCTAAGAAACACTCAACATTATATGCAAAATGTAACTGGCTTCTTGCTTAATTACATAAAAGGTGACTAATGAAATGAAATAGATATTTTGTTTTATTAAACTACGCTTTTGTGGTTAGTTCATCATTGAAATTGGCATGGACCTAAGGGAAATTGGTATTCCAGTACTAAGTAGGTTACCATCTTTCCTGCTTCATTTGAATGCTTTTGAAGGTCTTTAAAATAGATGGATCAAGTTTCAGTCAAACTTATAAGATACTTCAAAATAAAATTTCAGCAGTGGATGGGGTCACACACAGTCATGACATAAGACTAAAACTTCAATGCATTTTTAGAAGAGAAGACTTTTATAAACGATGATTTAAATGACTAGAAAAGCCACAATAAAAAAAACTGTGAAAACAATAAATATGGACCACTGGAGAACTGTTGAAGAACAAACATCAATATGGCTCCTTAAATGTTCATAAAAGGGCAATTTAAAGAAGCAGCTAATTGTGGAGGTTAGCAAAATCTCTGTTAGTAACAATTTTAAAAAACTTGAAAGAATGAGTGTAAGACTATAAAATTAGACACTCTGGTAAAGGGCCACAGACTGTCTAAAAGAGAGAGGCTAAGCTTAGGAAAAAGGGCATGTGATGGAAGGATAAAAAGGAACTCAAGTGGTAAGAGAGTAGTAGCCTTAGCAGAAACAAGAGTAGGATTTGAATGCTGTGAGAGCTGTAGGAAGTGAGGCCAGTAAAGAGAAATAGCTATGTTCCTAATGAGTTCAGTAACGATGTGCATAGGACTTGGCCTTAAATGTCATCAAGCTTCTATATAACGGGTAAGAGGATTTTATGCCTTAAGCCTCACAATTTGAAGCCAACCTGGGGCCTTGGTCAACTGCTGAACACTGGCCCTTCCTGAGCAGCAACAGTTCAGTCAGTTCAGTTCGGTCGCTCAGTCATGTCCGACTCTTGAGCAGCATAGCTCTCTTCTAAAATACGGGCCAGCCAGAAGTCCAGCTTGCCCTTTGGATCCTAACTCCACAGAGGGTAAAAGCTGGAAAGAGATCACCGGTAACTCCTGAGAGGTGGAAAACTAAGAACTTTCCATGGAACCTGAAGCTTTCTGCCTAAGTCTCAGCCTCTTCTCTCATTCTGCTCTTCCCATTGATGGACTACACTCTGTAATAGGAGCTTTTAAATCGCCAGCTTCACACTGAAACGCCAAATCAGCACCTAAATCTAATACGATTTTCATGTAAGCTCAACATAGTACCGTCAAAATTGAACTCTTGCTATTTTCCACCCAAAACATCACTTCCAGGGCTCATTTCTATCAATGTCTTCTATTTCATACTTATGTGGTCCAGGTCAAGTCTTCATATTAAATTCTACCAACCAACCATCTTTGATCAGGCCTCCTCATCTCATATTTGGACTGGAATAGATTTCTAAGTGAGTTCGGCCCTCTAACCCATCCTGTGTAGACCCAGTTTACTAAGAAATGACTTCATCAAATCAAGCTCAGCAGTAGTATCCTGGATTAATCAGGCATCCAATTCTAAATCCATTACTATAGGAAGGACATCCTCACCATATCCCCAGATACCACTCCCTTGAACTGGGCTTTCAAGGACACTGCCAGCCTCCCTCATAAACCCTGTCCTCACTGAGGTTACAATGCAAGTGCTCCTAACCATTGTTCTGCCAAATATTCCATCAGGAATCTGACAAAGAGCCTATGAACTCTTTCTCATAAGGTTTTAAAATTCATATAATATATAAGATTACAAAGGAAACCAATTATTTTAAAAATAGTTAAGATATTCCTTTAAATCTATATGGAAACATAGGAGTTCCTTCATTGATGGATCAAACAGCTAGATTTAGCAGCAGCCTAATAATTATCCTGATTTTGAAGAAGTGATCTTAAGCATTACTTCAATAATTTGAAATAGTTCATATGATACAAAAATATCTGTTACATCTACCAATGCCAAAGTTAGCAATATTCCTAATATTATACTGCATGGTGACAGTCATTCACAATTAAAGTAAATATTAAATGTAAGATAATAAAAATATAGATTTTTTTTCCCAACCAAGTTCCAAGACCCTGTGAGTTTTATCTCATTTTAATAGTCCCTGGTTCAATGCTTTTTAGAAATCCCTACAAATAGAAAAACTTTCCTCTTTAAAAAAAGCATAACTTATTTTTCAAACATGTCATGTTCAATGCATTTCAATTGAAACATTCAGCAAGCAACTACTCACCATATATAAAGTATGATATTAAATACATAAAACCTGCCTTTAAAGGTCACACAGCCTACCGAGGATAGTAAATCTTTAAACAAATCACAGAACTGTTTGCTGGGCATCTTATTAGTTCAGTTCAGTTCAGTTGCTCATGTCCAGCATTTTGTGACCCTGTGGACTGTATCACACCAGGCTCCCCTGTCCATCACCAACTCCTACAGCATGCTTAAACTCATGTCCATTGAGTCGGTGATACCATCCAACCATTTCATCCTCTGTCGTTCCCTCCTCCTTCTGCCTTCAACCTTTCCCAGCATCAGGGTCTGTTCCAATGAGTCAGGTCTTCGCATCAGATGGCCAAAGTATTGGAGCTTCAGCTTCAGCATCAGTCCTTCATATGAATATTTAGAACTGATTTCCTTTAGGATTGACTGGTTTGATCTACTTGCAGTCCAAGGAACTCTCAAGAGTCCTCTCTAACATCACAGTTCAAAAACATCAAATCTTATTAGTAGCATATGCTAACTTCTAAGGAAGGATAAGAGACAAGCAATGAATTTAGTACAAGAGAGCCAAGGAAGATAACATAGAGGACAAATTATCTGAGCAAAAGATCAGAGTATGTGCAGTCATAGAGTTGAGTGAATTGGGACTTCAGTGTGTTAGAAAGGAACAACAGTTTGCAACTAGTAGATCAATCAAATCTGGAGATGCAAGGTACAACACAGTGAATACACTCAACAATACTGTATTACACACTTAAACATTGCTAAGATACTAGAGCTTAACTGCTCTCAATACAAAAACAAAAGATAATTATGTGAAGTGATAAAGGGGTTTCAGTTCAGTTCAGTTCAGTTCATTTGCTCAGTCATGTCCAACTCTTTGTGACCACATGAACCGCAGCATGTCAGGCCTCCCTGTCCATCACCAACTCCCAGAGTCCACCCAAACTCATGGCCATTGAGTCGATGATGCCATCCAGCCATCTCATCCTCTGTCATCCCCTTCTCCTCCTGCCTTCAATCTTTCTCAGCATCAGGATCTTTTCAAATGAGTCAGCTCCTTGTATCAGGTAGCCAAAATATTGGAGTTTCAGCTTCAACATCAATCCTCCCAATGAACACCCAGGCTGATCTCCTTTAGGGTGGACTGGCTGGATCTCCTTGTAGTCCAAGGGACTCTCAAGAGTCTTCTCCAACACCACTGTTCAAAAGCATCAGTTCTTTGGCTCTGAACTTTCTTTACAGTCCAACTCTCACATCTATACATGACCACTGGAAAAACCATAGCCTTGACTATACAAACCTTTGTTGGCAAAGTAATGTCTCTGCGTTTTAATATGCTGTCTAGGTTGGTCATAACTCTCCTTCCAAGGAGTAAGTGTCTCTTAATTTCATGCCAGCAATCAGCATCTGCAGTGATTTTGGAGCCCCCCAAAATAAAGTCAGCCACTGTTTCCACTGTTTCCCCATCTATCTGCCATGAAGTGATGGGACCAGATGCCATGATCTTAGTTTTCTCAATGTTGAGACTTAAGCCAACTTTTTCACTCTCCTCTTTTACTTTCATCAAGAGGCTCTTTAGTTCTTCTTTACTTTCTGCCATAAGGGTGGTGTCATCTGCATCTCTGAGGTTATTGACATTTCTCCTGGCAATCTTGATTCCAGCTTGTGCTTCTTCCAGCCTAGCATTTCTCATGATGTACTGTGCATATAAGTTAAATAAGCAGGGTGACAATATAGAGCTTTGACATACTCCTTTTCCTATCTGGAACCAGTCTGTTGTTCCCTGACCAGTTCTAACTGTTGCTTCCTGACCTGCATACAGGTTTCTCAAGAGGCAGGTCAGGTGGTCTGGTATGCCCATCTCTTTCAGAATTTTCCACAATTCATTGTGATCCACACAGTCAAAGGCTTTGATGTAGTCAATAAAGCAGAAATAGATGTTTTTCTGGAACTCTCTTAATTTTTTGATGATCCAGTGGATGTTGGCAATCTCTGGTTCCTCTGCCTTTTCTAAAACCAGCTTGAACATCTGGAAGTTCACAGTTCACTTACTGCTGAAGCCTGGCTTGGAGAATTTTGATCATTATTTTACTACCGTGTGAGATGAGTGCAATCGTACGGTAGTTTGAAGATTCTTTGGCATTGCCTTTCTTTTGGATTGGAATGAAAACTGACCTTTTCCAGTCAGCTTACATTATTTTTAGTAAGCATAGTGCAATATACAAATATATCAAAGGAATATGTTATACAACTCAAACTTACACAAAGTTGCATGTGAATTATATCACAATAAAGAAAATAAAAAATTATTAAAGGCTATTAATAGTCTAGATTATAAAATTACAAATAGTCTAGATTGTAGTTTAAAACTACAATTTTATTCCTTTAGCCTGTACAATTATTTTTAATAAAGGAATGATGGGAGATGAAGATAAAATCTTTGTTTCAGCCAGATATTGTAAATTTAAGAAGAGGAGCCATCAGAGGATTCTTCCAGACAGTGCGTGCTTAATTTCATTTCTTTGCTCCTGCCACTTCCTTAGCTCTGGGCATTATTTCTCCTCCACTTTGCTAACATATATACTGCTACTTTCTGGTTTCAGACCCAACATCTTTCTCTTTTAAAATGTCTTCACTGACCACCCTAGCTGTTGATGTTCTGAATTATTTTAGTGTCCTATGCTGTTGTATCCTTATAAGCCACATTAAAAATACTTTTGAACCAACATGGTTATAAATTAATAAAAGCCCTTTAAAAGCATGTGGTTATTTTTGAACAGTTAGACAACTGGTTGGCATGAGGTCAGAGTTCAAGGGAAGCTGCATGCAATAATTCAAACACTTCAAAGATGATTTCTAGGCCCCCTATCTGAAATTACTGAAGGTGAAAACTGCTCTTCTTAACAGGCATCAAGAGAAAATAAAAACAGAACTTTTTTGCAAGCAAATGTCTTGGTAATGTTATATTACCAAAAGAGACAATTTCACATCTGTCTATAAAAGCACAACATTAATGGACGCTCGGAAGGAAAGATCTTATTGATATAATAGAGCAAAAAATCCTTGAAAAAGAAGAAGTTATTATGGGAACTGCTTTTCCATGAATGTTTACTATTGCAGTAATTGAGAGGCATTCAGGCATACTGACTTGATGATAAACATGTTTAAGATGGATAAAGGATACTTGTGACTATAAAAGGAAAATTTCAGTATAAAATTTAATAATTTTAATAGATATAGTTGGCATATTTTATTCATACAGTTTATGTAGAAAATGATTCCAGAAGGAAAATTTATGGTAAAGGTTTTCGTTGTTTGGTTTACATTAACAAATATTCATTAAGTTTCAATTTGGATTTTCATTTCATTTCACTTATTTTTGATAGATCTCTAAATTTAATAGTATAAAATTTATTTTCAGAAACAAAAGTACAATTTATATATTTTTTTGCCAGTTGGAAAGAATGTCCAGTATTAAAGATATCTTAATGTATTACCAAAATCTGATAACCAACTAGGTCTTAATAAAGGGGTTGCCTCTATCTTATCAGACTCTCACTGAAACATGTATTATTACTCTCAAGTTCCAAATAAAGAGACTGACACCCCAGGTAGCTAAGTGAATTTTTCCTTTCCTAAGATCTTTGGCTCAACCTAGGCAGCATTTTAAAAAGCAGAGACATTACTTTGTCAACAAAGGTCCATATAGTCAAGGTTATGGTTTTTCCAGTGGTCATGTATGGATGTGAGAGTTGAACTATAAAGGAAGCTGAGCACAGAAGAATTGATGCTTTTGAACAGTGGTGTTGGAGAAGACTCTTGAGAGTCCCTTGGACTACAAGGAGATCCAACCAGTCCATCCTAAAGGAAATCAGTCCTGGGTGTTCTTTGGAAGGACTGATGTTGAAGCTGAAACTCCAATACTTTGGCCAACTGATACGAAGAGCTGATTTATTGGAAAAGACCCTGATGCCAGGAAAGATTGAGGGCAGGGGGAGACAGGGATGACAGAGGATGAGATGGTTGGATGGCATCATCAACTCAATGGCCGTGGGTTTGGGTGGACTCTGGGAGTTGGTGATGGACAGGGAGGCCTGGTGCACTGTGATTCAGGGGGTCGCAAAGAGTCAGACATGACTAAGTGACTGAACTCAACTGAACTGAATGAGGATACAGAATGGTTTTATCACTCCAAAAAATTACGTGCTACCCTTTTTATAGTCAAATCACACTTCCACCACTAACCTCTAGCAACATCTGACTTCTGAAATGGTTGTGCTATTTCCAAAATTTTGTATAAATGAAAGATCTTTGGCTCTAGAGCAACCTGTAGAGTAGAAAAGCATGAGGACAGAATCCATAGAGGGAATATGTGTGGCACTGTCCCAGTCCTGGACAACAGGTATCCCTCTCCTGTAAGACAGTGTTTCCCAGGCAGACAAGAGAAGGGTGATGTGAGATCAGTGATAAGTAATCTCTACAGGTAGGTAAAAAGATATTCATGACAGGCATGTCACAGCCTTAAAACTCAGTCCTCTTAAATTCTTAGCAGACAGGCAATGGATCTGATCCCTGAGATTTGCTTTTATTGTAGGGTGAAATACAATAAGATGTTTCTGCCACATTCTGGTTCCCAACGAGGAAAACTTAGTCAAGGTAATTGACTGTGTTTAGATTCATATGTGTATGTGCTTAGTCGTGCCTGATTCTTTGCAAATTCATAGACTAGCCCACCAAGCTCCTCTGTCCATGGGATTATCCTGGCAAGAATACTGGAGTGGGCTGACATTTCCTTCTCCAGGTGATCTTCTCAACCCAAGGATCGAACCCATGTCTCCCGTGTCTCCTTCATTGCATCTCCTGATAGAAAATGACTGCTCAGTAAATGTCTGACATACTCTCATCATTACTCTTACTTATGCTGTAACTACTCCCATTATTGCATTTATCAGAGTAAGCAGATTTTTTTTCCTCACCACTAGGTAACTCACCATGATATCACTAATTCTGCAGAACTCAGTCTATATAAAAGGACTTTGCAGATATTCTTAAAATTAAGAATAGAAAAAAAGGTATAATTCTTTCTTGTAAAACTATATTTCAGAGTTAAATTTAACTGGCAAACTCTAAAGCATAACGCTGATACCCATTAGTTAAAACATTTGTTTCGCCATCCCCAACCCATATCCTGAGGGACAATGTCTTACTTATCTTCACAATCACAGCATCTCTCATAATGGCTGGATCACAGTGGCTAGTCATACGTGTTTACTGAAATGAATTGTTAAATTGTGTGGCTTGGTTTCATGGTTTCAGTGTAAGAGGTAGAAGACTGTATTATTCATGAAGTGATTTATTTTCCATCACAAATCCTATAGCCCTTTGAAATTAGGCATACACTTTTATAAATTAAGTACAGTGAAGTCAATCCTTCAAAATAGTTGACAATGACAAGGATGTTCCTGCTAAAGAATCTCCAGGCCAAACCAGATCTATATATGCACCTAAAACTCATTAAATTAGGAAAAAATCTAAATATAATGAAGTTTTTATTGGGGGGAAAGAAAGAAGATATCTTCATGTACACATTTGTGAGGTAAATGATATTAGACCATGATCCCAAACAAGGCAGTCAGAAGCATAAAGAAATAAAGAGAGCGACCTAAAAATAAACAAAACAAAAATCTCCAAACCTCCAGGTTTCATATCAAATTAAACCTGACAATTGGTGATGACTCAAAATATACATGGTGATGCCAGTGATTCAAATCCTTTATCAGGGAAAAAAAATAGTAATTTATTACCAATACTAGCAGATGGCTTGAAGGGGAAAAAATAGTATAACAGCCACTACAAGCAAATACTTTCCACTCAGGACTGCAGTTGAAACACAATTCAGGGAATTTAAAATTATTCTATAGTATTCTGAGTTTTAAAGAAAACTTACAAAGGAGTGGTCCTTTAAAAAATGTTTGCTGCCATGCCAGATCAACTGAATACCAACTATAAATACTGTCATTAGAATCCATAGCCCTATGCTTGCAAAATAGACAGCAGTGTAGAATGCCATTTTTGAATTAAAATAGAAATGCTTCTTTCATACACCAATAGTTTTATATCTGTGGGGTTCCTGGTAGCACACAAAAACATATACATCATGAGAACATTTTGGATAAACACCAGTGAAAATTCCATGGTATATCTGTGCTATGCTCAGAAAAACAAAAAGTCACTGAGTGCCAACAAGCATATTTATAGAGTACAGCATACTAAGGCCCCTTGGCACTAGAGAAGCCAGAGGTGGGGAAAAGAAGTGTACCAGCACGTTGTCAAAGAGGAAATGGGAAAAGCAGCAGAAGAGATGGAAGGAGTGAACACTGTTGTGGGTAAAGTGTCACCCTGAGATGCTTCCAGACTCATAATGATGACTATGCCCACTACTCTACATGTCAGACTTTGAATAAAACATTAAAGCACTTGTTTTCCTATCTTTCTTTTTTTTTTTTTTTTATCCCAAAGATGTGTGCTCAGTCACTCAGTGGTGTCTGGCTCCTTGTAACCCTATGGACTATAACCCACCAGGCTCCTTTGTCCATGGAATTTTCCTGGCAAGAATACTGTTGTTGGTTGCCATTTCCTCCTGCAGGGGAAATGCAGAGACTGAACCCAAGTTTCCTGCAACTCCTGAATTGGAAGGTGGATATTTTACCACTGCACCACCTGGGAATCCCAAGATGTTTAGGAATAATTTGAAGCTCTCAGATTTTCTCAAGTGCTGAACCGTCACCCTGCCATTTGCAATAGGCTGAGAGACTTGTCTAAATCTCTGATCTCTTTCTTGGTTCTCAGGAAAATTTTTCTTTTGTGATACAGCTGCAGCAGTAATCACACATGACTCCTTGTGAAGAACTTCACACCATACTGCAAACAAACTGCCTTCTGGTGAGTAGAGACTCAATCTTTTGTGACACAATTTGTCTCTAAGCATTGTCTCATGTCCATGCCTCTGGTGACAGCTGAACAGGGTGGTTTATGTGAGGTGCTTCTGTGATGGCATGTCTCAGATGATCCCTTGGGTATTCTGGCCGTGACACTCAACCCTTAATCCTGAGCAACTCAGTTTATGGTGAGAGCTATGGAAGATTGAAAATGCACATTCACACTTCAGAAGTGCCTACCCTGTTTTCCTAAATTCTTTTCTTCAAGCAATGATCTGTCTTTAATTCTCAGTGATTTTTTTTCCTTATCTATGAAGATGTTGACATTAAAAAATATCTGATACACACTTTAACTTGAAAAGCAATCTTTTTAAACTGGAAATTTGTTCCTTATTTTTTTTAATAAGCAACAAAATATAGCAGGTACCAATTAGTAAAAAAATGAGAAAGAAACATGGTCTGTTTTTTGTATATGCCATTGAATATTACTGGAGAACTGCATTTACTATACACATCAGAGTTAAAATCAGGGACTATAAAAACTCCGCATAATTCACTTACTCCCCGGGATTCAAGAGAATTGTTACTGCTAGAGTTTTAGAAAACCAGCCTTTAAACTTTCCTTCTTATACAAAATAGGCTTCTAAGCCACACTGTGAAGTAGGAAAGGTTTCTTTTCATAGCTTTCCACCCTTCTTTCAACATCACCTACAGAGTGGATAGCTCTTTGTTTTGCCTTTTTAGAATCAATGCCTTCTTACCTCAAATTTCCTGGGGGGTTTATTTTATCAAAGGCTAAGCCTACTTCCTAGATTTGGACAACCAGAATAAGAGTCAATGGTTCAGAGATGGAAATAAAGCCCAATCCAGACCAATCAATGAGAATCTCCAACTTCCAATTACAATTTTGAAGAAGATATTCTATTTGATGTAGTTACTTTGAGGAAAAATAGTAAGTTTGAAGATACAAGTGACTTAGTTACTAGTAACTAGCCACATCATGGGAAGCATCTGCTTGAGAACAAAGCTGACAGAAACTAGGACTTCCCTGGTTGGGAAGTCCAGTATTTAAGACTCCATGCTTGCGACTTCACTTTCCCTTTTCACTTTCATGCACTGGAGAAGGAAATGGCAACCCACTCCAGTGTTCTTGCCTGGAGAATCCCAGGGACGGGGGAGCCTGGTGGGCTGCAGTCTATGGGGTCGCACAGAGTCGGCCACGATTGAAGCGACTTAGCAGCAGCAGCAGCAGCAGTTATGACTTATGCTAATCTTACTGAGATGGTCAGATTTAAGGTATCATTGACTGAAAGCAGTTGGCTGTTGCCCTAATATCAGTTACATGTATTAAAAGCATTAATAGTATGTAATATGGAACTTCAGGCATAATCATAAAACTGATTAAGACAGTTATTTTTGACCAAAATGACAGAGTAGGATGAGGGGAGGAATATTCTGAGTTGCTCAATATGGAGTAAAATGTGATTTACGAAGTAATGATTCTGTCTCCAGTGGAGTAAGCTCATTCCATACTTTCTCTAACTACAACTAAAAATACTGGATAGCATGCATAAGGCCCCTATCCAATAACACTAAAAGTAAATAATGGAACTAGGAGTGTGACCAACATGGACCAGACAGTCTATGTTTTTCCCTCGCATAACTCCCAGCTGGAACTCCACAAAATCTTGAATTCCAAGACTAGGCAGCAGGTGTGATCAGAAGACATTTCAAAAGAAATTTTCTTCAGGCTTTCCTGGTGGTCCAGTGGTTAAGACTGCATGTGGTATGGCTCTGGTCCCTGGTCAGGGAAGATCCCACATGCCCAAAGGAGCAGCACAAACAAACAAAAAGAAATTTTCTTCTCTAGTGGCCAAAATACCCGAAGGGGCCCCCATGTGGGATGAATCTGCTAGGGGAAGACTGGTATAGTTTAATATTTTTTACTCTCCTGCACTGGACTCAGGCATGAAACTAAATTTGTTTCAATTATTTATTTTTTCATTTATTTTTTAACTGTGTGAGGTCTTTGTTGCTGGGCAGGCTTCTCTCTAGTTTCGACGAGTTGGGGCTACTCTCCAGTTGTGGTGCAGGGGCTTCTCATTGCACTGGCTGCTCTTGCTGGGGAGCCCAGACTCTGGAGCATCCCACCTGCAGTAGGTGCTGGGCCTTCGGTAGGTGCCCACCTGGGCTCTAGAGCACAGGCTCCATAGTTGTGGCACACAGGCTCAGTTGCTCCAGGTGATGTGGGATCTTCCCAGATAAGGAATTGAAGCTATGTCTCCTGCACTGGCAGGGGGATTCTTTACCACTGAGCCACCAGGGAGACCCCTCCTCTGTGGATTTTTAGGTAACTGGAAAGGATATGCTTCTCTATGTCCAGAGGAACTGGAAAATGGGGTCTCAAGGGTCTTTCTTCATTCCCTCTCATATTCTGTCACCAAGTTAGTCACAAGATTGGCTACATAGAGATTAGATAAAGCAGAGATCTGGATAAAAAAAAATTATCAGCGATATAGAGGGACTTTACAAAAGATAAAAAAAAGAGTCAATTCATAAAAATATAAAAATCCTAAGTGTATCTGCACCTACTAACATATCCAAAATATGTGAAACAAAAAATGAATGCAATTAAAAAAAGAAGAAGGAAAATTCATAATTATACTTGGAGACTTCAACACTCATCTCTCAGTAATCAAACGATCAAGAAAGAAAATCAACAAGGATATAGAAATCCTGAGCAACACTATCAATCAACTTGATCTAATTAACATTCATAAGGCACCCCACTTAACAACAGCATAATACATGTTCAAGTCCACATGGAATATTCAATGAGACAGACCATATACTGGGTCATAAAAAACTATATTTAATAACTTTTTTCATTAAAATAATGCAAAGTATTATTCTCTGATCATAACAAACTTGGACCAGAAAATCAATAACAGAAAAATATCTTTAAAAATTTCCAAATATTTGAAAATTTAAAACACACTTCCAAATAATTCATGAGTCAAACAGAAAGTCTCAAGGAAGGTAGAAAATACTCTGGATTTGTTTTTGTGGGCTACCAAGATGACAGAGTAGAAAGACCCTGAACTGACTTCCTCTCAAAAGCAGACCAAAATCACAATTATCTTCAGTACAACCATCAGTGAAAAAAACTGGAAGCTACCAGAAAACATTTGGAACTGAATAGAATTCAGTTCTATTAAAAATTATGGGATGCTTCTAAAATGGTGCTAGAAGAAAATTTATATCATTCAATGCTTCTTTTAGAAATGAAGAACACTCTTCAACACTCAAATGGATAATTGAAATTTCTAGTCTAAGACACAAGAAAAAGAACATGTGGAAGTTAAACAAGTAGAAGGACGAGAAATAAAATAGAAAAAGGAAAAATAGAAAACAGAAAATAATCAATAAAACCAAAAGCAGCTTCTTTCAAAAGATCAACAAAATTGGTAGACTTCTGTTCATCTTGACAAAGAAAAAAGCAGGAAGGCACAAACTATCAATATCAGAATATATCACTACAGATTCCACAGATACTAAAATAATTATAGGATAATGCTAAGAATGACTTTATGGTCATAAATTCAACAACTTAGATGATGTGGACCACACTGCCAAACTTACTCAAGAAGAAAAAAATAATTTGAATAGCTCTATTGGAAGGACTGATGTTGAAGCTAAAACTCCAATACTTTGGCCACCTCTTGCAAAGAGTTGACTCATTGGAAAAGACCCTAATGCTGGGAACGATTGGGGGAAGGAGGAGAAGGGGATGACAGAGGATGAGATGGCTGGATGGCATCACTGACTCGATGGACATGGGTTTGGTTACACTCTGGGAGTTGATGATGGACAGGGAGGCCTGGTGTGCTGCGATTCATGGGGTTGCAAAGAGTCGGACACAATTGAGCGACTGAACTGATATCTATTTACCTGTGGAGTAGGAAATGGCAACCCACTCCAGTATTGTTGCCTGGAAAATTCCATGGGCAGAGGAGCCTGGGGGCTACAGTCCATGGGGTCACAAAGAGTCGGACACGACTGAGCACACATGTGATATTTATTTAAAGACTTTAATTCATAATTTAAAGTGTCAGTCACTCAGTTGTGTCTGACTGTTTGTGACTCTATGGACTGTAGCCCTCCAGGCTTCTCTGTCCATGGGATTTTAAGGTAAGAGTACTGGAGTGGGTAGCCATTCCCTTCTCTAGGGGATCTTCCTGACCCAGGAATCAAACCCAGGTTTCCTGCATTGTAGGCAGATTGTTTACCATCTGGCCCTCATAATTTTAAACTTCTAACAAGAAAATTCCAGGCCCAGCTGGTTTCACTGGTTAATTTTGCAAAGCAGGTAAGAAAATAATAATAATACCAATTCCTCACACTCTCTTCTAAAACAGAAAAGGAGGGAATACTACTCAATTTGTTTTATGATGCCAGCAGTACTCTGGCAACAAAATCAAACAAGGACAATATAAGAACTGAAAACTACACCCCAATATTGTTCTTAAATACAGATATAAAAAAACCTCAATGAAACATTAGGAGTCAAATCCAGCAATATATGAAAAGAAGCATAGACTAGGACAAAGTATGGTTTATCTCAGAATGCAAGGCTGACTTATTACTAGGAAATAAATCAGTGTAATCCATCATATTAAAAGACTAAGGAAGAAAATGACATCAATCATGCCAATAGATACATAAAAAATTTTGATGGAATTCAATATTAATTCACAGTAAAAACTTTTAGCAAACTAGAAATACAAGTGATCTTCTTTAACTTGATTAAGGATCTCTATAAAAACATGCAGCTATCATAATTAATGTTTAAAGAATTAATGCTTTCCCCCTAAACCGGAGGCCAAGATAAGGATATCCACTTTCAGCATTCCTAACACTATAAAAGCCCTAGTTGTTGAAATAAGGCAAAATAAAAGGAAAAAACATACAGATTGAAAAAAAAAGTAAAACTGTCTCTACTTACAGGCAGCATCACTGCCTATATAGAAAATGTCAAGGTATATACAAAAACCTCCTACACCTAATAAGTGAGCTCAACATGGTTGCAGGATTCATGGTCAATACATTAAAATAAATCACATTTCTTTACAGTAAGCAGTAAACAATGGAAAGTCAAAATTTGAACAGACATTTTAAAATTCCAAATAGACATTTTCCAAAGACACACAGATGGCCAACAAGTACATGAAAAGATGCATCAGTAATAATCAGTAATTTTCAGGGAAGTCGAAATCAAAACCACAATAAGATATTATCTCATACCTGTCAGGATGGCTATTATCAAAAAGGCAACAAATAACAAATGTTGTCAAGGATGTGAAGAAAAAAAATCCTTGTGCACTGTTGGCGGCAATGTAAACTGGTATAGCCACTCTGGAAAGAGGTATAGAAGATCCTCAAAAAATCAAAAATAGAAATAGCAATATGATTCAGCAATTCCACTTCTGGACATTTATCTAAGAATACAAAAATACTAACATGAAAACATATATGCACCCACGTTCACTGCAGAATTATTTAAAATAGGCAAAATAAGAAAGCAACCTAAATATCCATTGACAGATGATTAAATAAAGCAGATGTGGAATCTATATGCAATGAAATACTACTCAGCTATTAAAAAAAAAGAATAAAATAGTACTATTGGCAACAACATGAACAGACCTTGAAGAAATTGTACCAAGTGAAATAAGTTAGAGAAAGACAAATACCATATGATCTCTTTTATATTGGACTCTGTTTTTCAAAAAGCTCGTAGATACAAGGACAAATTGGTGGTTGCTACATGCAGGGGGTGAAGGGTAGCAGAAATGGATCAAAAGGTTTTAAAAAATGCTGTTTATAAATGCTTATAGGAAATTAGAATTTAAACACTATCCATTGACATAATAAACATAAGGTTCTGTTACGCACATAAACTGAGCATGCTTTGGAAAAAGGAAAGAAGGAGAAAGGAAGAACAGAAAAAAAGGAAAGCAAGCAAGTGGGTGGGCAAGAATATCAGATAATTCAAAAAAAAAAAAGAGAGAGAGAAAGTAAAAGAAAAATCTTGTAAAATGCCCCCCAAAATGAATACTTAGGTATAAACCTAACAAAATATATGCTACAACTGTTGCTGAAAATTCCAAAACACAGATGTAAGAAAGTAAAGAAGAATACAAATAAGTGAGGAATACACCATGTGTGTTGATTGGAAACTTCAATATTTTAAGAGTTCAATTTTGCTCAAATTTCCCCAAAACTGATCTATAAATATAACACAATTGCAATAAAAATTCTAGCAAGATTTCTGTTGTTGCTGTTAGAGATACTCACAATGTGGTTCTAAATTTTAATGAAAAGCAAAGGAGCTAAAGGGGCCAGAACAATTTTGAAAAATAAGAACAAAGTTGGAGGACTCATTTTATTTTTTTAAACACTTATAATGCTACAGTAAACAAGACAGTTCAGTATTGATGAAAGAACAGTTAAATAGATCAATGGAACAGAAGAGAGAGTTTAGAAACAGATAACAGAAATTGATTTTGACAGCAGTGTAAAAATACATCAATGGAGAAAGAATAGACTTTTCAACAAACGGAGCTAGACAAAACATCCATGAGCAAAAACAAACAAAAAAAATAATAAAGGTAATCTCTACTTATACATACATTCAATAAATTTAAATAAATTAAATAAAAATAAACTCAAAATGGATTCTACAATTAAAGAGAAAATATAAAACTATTAAACTTAGAAGACAATATAGGAGATCTTTGAAAGCTTGGGTAAGGCAAAGAGTTTTTAGATATATTAAATCACAAATCATAACATTGAAAATTGATTAATTTGACTTTATCAAAATTCAAAACTTTTGTCAAAACAACAGCAAATGAAAAAACTAACTACACACTGGGAAAAAATAGCCACAAATCACGTATCCAATAGAGTACTTATATTCTGAATATATACATATATATATGTGTGTGTGTATATATATACACATGCATACACATATAACTCAACAACTCAACAGAAAGACAACAAATAACTCAATTAAAAACTAGATAAGAGATTTTAACAAATAATTCCTCAAAGAAGATTTGCAAATGGCACTCAACCTCTTCAGTCATTGTTGTTTTGCTGTTCAGTTGCTAAGTCATGTCTGACTCTTTGTGACCCCATGGACTATAGCACAGCAGACTCCACTGTCCTCCACTATCTCCTGGAGTTTGCTCAAATTCATGTCTGTTGAGTTGGTGATGCTATCTAACCATCTCATCCTCTGCTGTCTCCTTCTCTTTTTGCCTTCAGTGTTTCCCAGCATCACTGTCTTTTCCAATGACTCATCTGTTGGCATCAGGTGACCAAAGTGTTGGAGTTTCAGCTTCAGCACCAGTCCTTCCAATATTCAAGGATGATTTCCTTTAGGATTGACTGGTTTTATCCCCTTAGAGTCCAAGGGACTCTCAAGAGTCTTCTCAGGCACCACAGTTCAAAAGCATCAATTATAGGTGGCCAGCCTTCTTTAGTCATTAGGTAAATACAAGTTAAGAACACAATGAGATACCACTGCTGTAGTCCTTTAGTCACTAAGTCAAGTCTGACTCTTTTGCAACCCAATGGACTGCAGCCTACATGGCTCCCCTGTTCATAGGATTTCCCAGGCAAGAACACTGGAGTGGGTTGTCATTTCCTTTTCTAAAGGATCTTCCCAATCCAAGAATCCAGCACAGGGCTCCTGCCAAGTCTCCTGCATTGCAGGTGGATTATTTACTGCTGAGCCACCAGGGGAACCCTTTCTTATAATGTGTTATATATATATATATATATATATATATATGCGCCCAGAAATTCCTACTTTTGCTTGTTTAACCTTCCACATTTAGTTATCTATCCTAGAGAAACATCTTCATATGTTCACACAAAAATCTGTAAAAAAAATATTTATAGCAACATATTTTTAAACACCAAAAGTTAGAAATAATCCAATTCTTCAGGGAGTAGATGGATACATAAACAGGGGTGTAGTCATACAATGGAATGGTATTCGGAAATGAAAAGCTTGGACTTCTAATACAAGCAACAACATAATGAAATCTTAAACATATTAAGTAAATGAAAGTATCCAGGCTTAAAAGATAAAATACTATATATTTTCATTTATACAAAATGCTGTAAATAGCACAACCACTTCATAAGTCAGGCATTGCTAGAGGTTAGTGGTGCAAGTAGGATTTGACTATAAAGATGGCAGCATGTAATTTTCTGGAGTGATTAAAACCATTCTGTATCCTCATACAGTTCAGCTGAGTTCAGTCATTTACTTGTGTCCAACACTGCGACCCATGAACTGCAGCACACCAGGCCTCTCTGTCCATCACCAACTCCTGGACTCCACTCAAATCCATGTCCATTGAGTCGGTGATTCCATCAAACCATCTCATCCTCTGTCGTCCCCTTCTCCTCCTGCCTTCTATCTTTCCCAGCATCAGGGTCTTTTCAAATGAGTCAGCTCCTTGCATCAGGTAGCCAAAATATTGGAGTTTCAGCTTCAACATCAGTCCTTCCAATGAACACCCAGGACTGATCTCCTTTAGGATGGACTGGTTGCATCTCCTTGCAATCCAAGGGACTCTCAAGAGTCTTCTCCAACACCACAGTTCAAAAGCATCCATTCTTCAGCACTCAGGTTTCTTTACAGTCCAACTCTCACATCCATACATGACCACTGGAAAAAACATAGCTTTGACTAGACAGATCTTTGTTGACAAAGTAATGTCTCTCCTTTTTAATATGCTGTCTAGGTTGGTCATAGTTTTCCTTCCAAGGAGTAAGCATCATTTAATTTCATGGCTGCAGCCACCATCTGCAGTGATTTTGGAGCCCTCCAAAATGAAGTCAGTCACTGTTTCCACTGTTTCCCCATCTATCTGCCATGAAGTGATGGGACCGGATGCCATGATCTTAGTTTTCTGAATGTTGAGACTTAAGCCAACTTTTTCATTCTCCACTTCAACTTTCATCAAGAGGCTCTTTAGTTCTTCATGGTGTCATCTGCATCTCTGAGGTTATTGATATTTCTCCCGGCAATCTTGATTCCAGTTTATGCTTCATCCAGCCCAGCGTTTCTCATGATGTACTGTGCATATAAGTTAAATAAGCAGGGTGACAATATACAGCCTTGATGTACTCCTTCCCCAGTTTGGAACCAGTCTGTTGTTCCCTGTCCAGTTCTAACTGTTGCTTCCTGACCTGCATACAGGTTTCTCAAGAGGCAGGTCAGGTGGTCTGGTATGCCCATCTCTTTCAGAATTTTCTACACTTTATTGTGATCCACACAGTCAAAGGTTTTGGCATAGTTGATAAAGCAGAAATAGATGTTTTTCTGGAACTCTCTTGCTTTGTCGATGATCCAGTGGTTGTTGGCAATTTGATCTCTGGTTCCTCTGCCTTTTCTAATACCAGCTTGAACATCTGGAAGTTCATGGTTCACGTATTGCTGAAGCCTGGCTTGGTGAATTTTGAGCATTACTAGCGTGTGAGATGAGTGCAGTTGTGCGGTAGTTTGGGCATTCTTTGGCATTGCCTTTCTTTTGGATTGGAATGAAGACTGACCTTTTCCAGTCCTGTGGCCAATGCTGAGTTTTCCCAATTTCCTGGCATATTGAGTGCAGCACTTTTACAGCATCATCTTCCAGGTTTTGAAATAGCTCAACTGGACTTCCATCACCTCCACCAGCTTTGTTCGTAGTGATACTTTCTAAGGCCCACTTGACTTCACATTCTAGGATGTCTGGCTCTAGGTGAGTGATCACACCATCGTGATTTCTGGGTCGTCAAGATTTTTTTTGTATAGTTCTTCTGTGTATTCTTGCCACCTCTTCTTAATATCTTCTGCTTCTGTTAGGTCCATACCATTTCTGTGCTTTATTGAGCCCATCTTTGCATGAAACATTCCCTTGGTATCTCTAATTTTCTTGAAGAGATCTCTAGTTTCTCCCATTCTATTGTTTTCCTCTATATCTTTGCATTGATCATTGGGGAAGGCTTTCTTATCTCTCTTTACTATTCTTTTGAACTCTGCATTCAAATGGGTATATCTTTCCCTTTCTCCTTTGCTTTTCGCTTCTCTTCTTTTTACAGCTATTTGTAAGGCCTCCTCAGGTAGCCATTTTGCTTTTTTGCATTTCTTTTTCTTGGGGATGGTCTTGATCCCTGTCTCCTGTACAATGTCACGAACTTCCATCAGTAGTTCATCAGGCACTCTGTCTATCAAATCTAGTCCCTTAAGTCTATTTCTCACTTCCATTGTTTAATCACTATAGCGGATAGATTCAACCAACGCTTAAAATGCCATGCTAAGACATGGAAATCCAGAGTTATTTGAGGAGGCGGAGGCAATGGGATGTATAATACTTTTTATTATTCTGAACATGAGGTTTTGACCTCATCAGTATTTCTCCAGAATCCACGAAAACTTGAAGTGTCTATTCAGAATCATGATTACTCTTATCAAATATTGTAAGAGCATGGTGGGCAGCAGAAATATTCACTGTATGTGTTGCCAGGACTTGACCTGCCTTAATTCAGTCTATGGAATTCAGCAGAGAGGAGAGGGTTGGTTGATGCACTGATGAGGGACAGCATGGAACATCTTATCTCCCTATTTCCTCTTTCTGATAATCTTCCTTTCTTTTAACTAACCCCAACCTCAGCTCTTGTGTACTCACTTCTCAGCTTTATTTCTATACCTTTGAAGGTGTCATTTCAATCTTCAAAGTCTCAGGAATCAGAAGGTTTCTTTTTTCTTTTGGACTCTCTGTCTTACAAGGAACTTTTAACAAAGTCCAACAAAGCCACAGAGCTTCTGAAAGCCAGCTCTGTTTAAATTGTACCCAGGTAATTATAATTTCTTTAACTGTGGCCATTCCTCTGGTAATATGTATTCACACTAAAAAAAGATATTTTGAAATTCTTTAACAGCATATTAAAATGCAAATCGGTCTTCCTATTAAAGATTTCTGGAAGTTCCCTGACAACACATTTAAATGCAAATTTCCAAAGTGTAGATGCTAAAATTAAAATTGGGAAACATAATACACCTCCATGGATGGGGCTGATGCTCTTAGCAGAGAGGAAAGCAGTGCTCTAGGCTCCCTGTATTGTAATCCCACAGTTGGTCAGTGACCAGGTCTGGACACACCTGTGGAGAAGAGCAATCCTAACACCCAGTTGCTCTTCCTCCATCCGGTGTAATTCTGCAAAATGGATCAGAGCAGAGTGGACTCATTGCAGTCTGACAGCCAGATGCTCTGCCTTCCTTTTTCACGTGTCATGTTGCCTGGACAGACAGAGGAAGGCCAAGCTTCTGACCCACTGGTATTTTGTACTCTGTCACTCTGCCTTGCCCTATTTACAGACCTTCTGAGATTTCTCCCCTTTCTCTGCTTCTCTCCAGAGCTAGGTGGTTATAGGAGGCAGATTCCCATGGCAACGACACAAGCCAATGCTTTCCCAGTTCTGCTTTTGTGATACCACAGGGTCCTTCTAATTATCCCAAAGGGTGTCACAGGATTCTCAAATAAAATTAGTTTTAATTTACCCTAAATTTAAAAATAAAGAGGTGTCATTCTGTGCTTTGGGGCCATTGGGTGGTGAAGGATGTAGGCTTCTGGTAAGGTGGGTTGTGGGAGTGAAATTAATAATGATCTGCTCAAAAGACTTGAAAACGTAATGTTAAATATCCTTTCAGGACTGTGGTTGAACAGTGTAGAATGGACTCCTAATTCCTAAAATGCAGCTCCAAGATTAATATTCTAAGATAGCCTGGGTTGTGAGCAAAGCCTTTTTTGCAAGGATGAGCATTCTATTCTCTGACATTGTTTCTCCAGGTGATGTGTCTTTAGGATTTTTTTAAGTCAAAATCTGGGAAAAGTTCCAGATGAAATATCTCTCTCTGGTATATATAGTTTGTTGCATCCTTTGTTTAAAAATAATTTTTAATTACATAAAAAATACATGAACACATTTTTTCTTAAAGACTCTTTTGTTTTAAACCCAGTACCAACCTCTTTTCCCAAGAGTTAACTTTGTTACAAATTTGATGTGTAGTCTTCAGAAAATTCTAATATGTATCTATAGATGATGTAAGGAACTATTGTGTATATCTTTAAAAAAGGAAATGACATTGTTCTACAGTATGATTTCTGTCTCAATATTTCTTAGGGGATTATAAGTTTTGATGTGTATATTTTTAATTTATTTACTTTTAGAATTAAATCATATAGTTATATTTGCTCATGTATGCTCAGTCGATAAGTCATGTCCAAGTGTTAGCAACCCCTGCCTGTAGCCCATCAGGCTACTCTGTCCATGGAATTAATCTCTTAAAGGTAGACATTTAGATTACTAATAATTTTCTACTATCATGAATAATGCCACAGGAAAATTTTTTGCATGTGGTTTATTTAGGATGGATACTTAGAAGTGAAATTACCATAATCCTTATTTTTCAAGGATTTTGAGCCTTTCTCTTAGCCCCTCTGTATCTGGCAGAGACCTGGAAATGTTCCTTATTAATTAATAGGTTCTTGTTTTCAGGAAGGAGAGCTTTGGTACCCTATTGCTACTCTATTCTGTAATCAGTGTAATTATAAAATAACAATATTGAAAGAAATCACATCATTATGACAGTCATATCCTGTGTTAGCCCACAGTGCAAATGACAGAGTGTGAAGCAGAGCTCTGAGTGATGGAGTTAATATCATTTATTCAATATTGTTATATATCCATGGATTCTGTATTCTTCCCTGAGGGTGAAAAACTCACTATATATTTTTCCCGTAAATGTTTTATTTTTCTTTGGAAAGTTTGCTGCAGGGCAGAAATAATAATTTGCAATAATAAATACTTGTGTTACTTGGTGGGCTTCAAAGTCTGGAAGTATTGAATTATCTTGTGAGTTCGGGCAGAACAGAAGTCTCAAAGTTGATGATGATAATTATTATGATAAGTCTCCCTTCAGCTAACTGGAATCCTCACTCAACAGAAAAAAAACACTTCATAGACTGCAGAATGACTTCCCTTTGTAGAGTGCACACTAAGCTTAGTTAGAGTAGAAGGGCATTTGCATTGTATAATTTCAATCACAGATGGTTAAACTTCGAAAAGAACTTAGACCAATACCCTCCTATTCCATCTAAGACACTTTCATCTCAAAGAGATGATGTAAGTATCTGAGATCACTTAGCAAGATAAAGCAGGGCTAACATTATAAACTAGACTTTTTAAAAATTTAACTTTTCGAAGTTTACATACAGTAAAATTCACTTTCCCCCCCCTTTTTGGTATATTTTCCTGTGAATTTTGACAAATACACCAACATAATGAGGATAATTGGTGATCAGTGCAAAGAAATAGAGGAAAACAATAGAATGGGAGAAACTAGAGATCTCTTCAAGAAAATTAGAGATACCAAGGGAATGTTTCATGCAAAGATGGGCTCAATAAAGCACAGAAATGGTATGGACCTAACAGAAGCAGAAGATATTAAGAAGAGGTGGCAAGAATACACAGAAGAACTATACAAAAAAAATCTTGACGACCCAGAAATCACGATGGTGTGATCACTCACCTAGAGCCAGACATCCTAGAATGTGAAGTCAAGTGGGCCTTAGAAAGTATCACTACGAACAAAGCTGGTGGAGGTGATGGAAGTCCAGTTGAGCTATTTCAAAACCTGGAAGATGATGCTGTAAAAGTGCTGCACTCAATATGCCAGGAAATTGGGAAAACTCAGCATTGGCCACAGGACTGGAAAAGGTCAGTCTTCATTCCAATCCAAAAGAAAGGCAATGCCAAAGAATGCCCAAACTACCGCACAACTGCACTCATCTCACACGCTAGTAATGCTCAAAATTCACCAAGCCAGGCTTCAGCAATACGTGAACCATGAACTTCCAGATGTTCAAGCTGGTATTAGAAAAGGCAGAGGAACCAGAGATCAAATTGCCAACAACCACTGGATCATCGACAAAGCAAGAGAGTTCCAGAAAAACATCTATTTCTGCTTTATCAACTATGCCAAAACCTTTGACTGTGTGGATCACAATAAAGTGTAGAAAATTCTGAAAGAGATGGGCATACCAGACCACCTGAACTGCCTCTTGAGAAACCTGTATGCAGGTCAGGAAGCAACAGTTAGAACTGGACAGGGAACAACAGACTGGTTCCAAACTGGGGAAGGAGTACATCAAGGCTGTATATTGTCACCCTGCTTATTTAACTTATATGCACAGTACATCATGAGAAACGCTGGGCTGGATGAAGCATAAACTGGAATCAAGATTGCCGGGAGAAATATCAATAACCTCAGAGATGCAGATGATACCACCCTTATGGCAGAAAGTGAAGAAGAACTAAAGAGCCTCTTGATTAAAGCTGAAGAGGAGAGTGAAAATGTTGGCTTAAGGCTCAACATTCAGAAAACTAAGATCATGGCATCTGGTCCCATCACTTCATGGCAGATAGATGGGGAAACAGTGGAAACAGTGGCTGACTTTATTTTTGGGGGCTCCAAAATCACTGCAGATGGTGGCTGCAGCCATGAAATTAAAAGACCTTTACTCCTTAGAAGGAAAGTTATGACCAACCTAGACAGCATATTAAAAAGCAGAGATATTACTTTGTCAACAAAGGTCTGTCTAGCCACAGCTATAGTTTTTCCAGTGGTCATGTATGGATGTGAGAGTTGGACTGTAAAGAAACCTGAGTGCTGAAGAATAGATGCTTTTGAACTATGGTGTTGGAGAAGACTCTTGAGAGTCCCTTGGATTGCAAGGAGATGCAACCAGTCCATCCTAAAGGAGATCAGTCCTGGGTGTTCATTGGAAGGACTGATGTTGAAGCTGAAACTCTAATACTTTGGCCACCTGATGCAAGGAGCTGACTCATTTGAAAAGACCCTGATGCTGGGAAAGATAGAAGGCAGGAGGAGAAGGGGACAACAGAGGATGAGATGGTTTGATGGAATCACCGACTCAATTGACATGAATTTGGGAAAACTCCGGGAGTTCGTGATGGACAGGGAGGCCTTGCATACTGCGGTTATTGGGATCACACAGAGTCACACAAGACTGAGCGACTGAACTGAACTGATCCACTGTCAACTTTTTCAACTATTAAAGGCTGCACTCCATAATAACCTTTAACCTTCCCAAGTTACCTGACTTCCACACATCTTGCTCACTGAAGGCTTCCTACCATAAATGCCATACACTCTGAGTTGGACTGAAGATCGAGAGAAAGGGGTGAGGAGAAGGAAGAAGGGACAGAAAAGAAAAAGAAGTAAGAAGTGGATGATGAGGACAAGGAGAAAGAGAAAAGGAGAAGGAAAAATTCAGAAATTCTATCTTCTGAAAAATCTTAAAAAAATAAATTTTATTTTTTATTTGGCTATGTTGGGTCTTGGCTCACAGGCTCAGTACTTGCTGGCTTACAGGTTGCATGTGGGATCCCAGTTCCCTTATAAGGGCTTGAACCAAAATGCCCTGCATTTCAAGGTAGATTCTTAACCACTGAATCACCAAGGAAGTCTCTATCTTTTGAAAAATCTTTTAACCTTTCTCCTCAAGGTACTTCCCACTAGTCTAGTAGCTAAGGTTCTGTACTTCCATCGCAGAACCAGGGTTGGATCCCTTGGCAGAAAACTAGAACCCACAGGCCTAAACTAAAGATCTCGCATGCCGCAAATAAGACCCTGCACAGCCAAATAAATATTCTTAAACACAAAAAGAAACAACAACAACAGAAAAAACCTTTCTCCTCAAAACACCCACATGGTTTTAAATAAACAATGTCTCCTTTTATTGAATGAAATAACCTCTAAAAACTTCCAGATGAGTTTATTTTGCAAATGACGCTTTTGTATTGCTAAAAAACAAAATAATTAGCCCAATAATGGGTTTGCTTATGCTGAGCTTCATATCATCAAATGGCAACTTAATTAAGGTTTTGGCTTTCCCAGAAATGGAATCTTAAGCCAGTCAATCAGGAGACAGCTGATCAGTATTAGTTAGGTCATCTGCCTGAAGAAATTATTAGTTGTTCAATCATGCCTGATTCTTTTGTGATCCCAGGGACTGTAGACTACCAGGCTCCTCTGCCCATGGGATTACCCAAGCAGGAATAGTGGAGTGGGTTGCCATGCCCTTCTCCAGGGGATAGATCCCTGCCATCCTCTTTTCCCCTATATCCTCTGCTTTAGCTCCTCTCTGAAGCACCTAGATAATTGTATTGGATACACATTTCCTGAGTTGTTCTGCAGATATAAAAACCCCTTCCCTCTCCAACAAATGGAAGATGTTTGCTACTTGATGACCATAAGCATGTAGACCCAGGCCTCCTGGAGCCTAAAGACTGACAATGTTAACCTCTGTTACACCTTGCTACCTCACCATCAGCCAATTAGATAATTATACATGAGCTGAGCACAGATCCTGTGACCCTCATCCCCTCCCATTTGACTTTTAAAAGTGCTTTGCAGAAATCCTTCAGGGGGTTCTGGGTTTTTTAGGGCATGAGACACTGTCTCCCTGCACGGGCTTGCAATAAAACTTTCTCTACCCTGATGTTTCAGTTTGGCCTCACTAAGCATCAGGCATATGAACTTACCTTAACATAATTCCCTTGTCCCTGCTCTCTCTGGCTCTAAAAGTCATCTTGCACTGCTCCTCAGAGCTCCTTCCTATTGGCTAGTTTGAAAGCTCCCTGATTAGATTGATTTTGCTCAAATAACTTTAAAAATTTATTTTATTTTTTTTATTGGTTTTGCCATACAATGACATGATATCGCCATGGGTGTACATATGCTCCCCCTCCAGAACCCCCCTCCCTCCTCCCTCCCAACTCCCTCCCCCCAGGAAATCTCAGTGCACCAGCCCCGAGCATCAATCCTGGGCTGGCGATTGATTTCACATATGATAATTAACATGTTTTAATGCCATTCTCCCATATCATCCTAACTTTAAAATTTTAGTATGCCTCAGGTCTGACTTAGAAACAGGACAGGTCTAACTTAAACTGGACAGGGTCCAGAGTGAGGCCTCAGGCAAATAGAATTTTGTTTGAAAGCTGAACAAGCAGGTTAAGCTTATTCAAGATAACGGGGAATTACAGTGGTCACAGGGCTTCCCAAGTCGCTCAAGTGGTAAAGAGTTTGCCTGTCAATGCAGGAGGCACAAGAGATACAGGTTCGATCGCTTGGTCAGGGTGATTCCCTGGAAGAGGACATGGCAACTCAGTATTCTTGCCTGGAAAATTCCATGGGCAGAGGAGTCTGGCATGCTGCAGTCCATGTTAGTGACTGCGCCCGCTCCTAAGCTAAAATGAAACTTTCTCCAGAGAGAAAGAAAAAATGGTTGGAAGACATTGAGAAAGCATTTACTAAAATATCCTAAAGACACAACTCTAAATCTAGAGTATAGGTATTGCCTGATGTCCATCTTTTAAAGCTCTTCTTTCTGATAGTGAAGTTGCTCAGTTGTGTCAGACTCTGCGACCCCTTAGCCCACCAAGCTCCTCCATCTATAGGATTTTCCAAGCAGGAATACTGGAGTGGGTTGCCATTTCCTTCTCCAGGAGATCTTCCCAACCCAGGGATTGAACCCAGGTTTCCCGCACTGTAGGCAGACACTTTACCGTCTGAGCCAATACTGAAAAACAAATTGAGGACAATGTAGTGGGATGGATGGGTCAGCCTCCACAGCTTTCAGGCTATAACCCTATTCTTTGAAAAATTTAAAGCAACTGAATTTTTCTTACAAATTGAGTTTTTACAACACCAGAACTGTGGCTCTAGAAACAATCCAAGACCCACCTATCCTTTTGTGCTACAGGCAAAGAACCCGCCTGCCACTGCAGGAGATGTAAGAGACAGGATTCAACCCCTGGGTTGGGAAGATCCCCTGGAGAAGGGCATGGCAACTCATTGCAGCATTCTTCCCTGGAGAATCCCATGGACAGAGTCTGGTGGGCTGTAGTCCATGGGGTGACAAAGAGCTGGACAGGAGTGACGTGACTTTAGCAGATATGTACTCACACCTCTCTTATTCATCTCAAAAGGTTTATAGAAATTGTAAAAATCTAGAATTATGAAACAAAATCATTCTTGGTGAAACTTACATTCTTCCTCTGGTCTTTTGAGATGTAAGTATTCTACCTGGTCTTCTCTAGGAACCAAGGCTATTTTTATCAAGGAAAAAAAAAATAAGGAAAGGCTATTTTGAAAACTAGGCCCATAAAACATCTTAAAATTCTTATTCAACTGTTCTTTTAAAAACTAGTGAACTCTGCATTATCAGGGCTAAAATACTCATACTCATCTCATGGCTAAAATCTTAAAATGAAAGTAATACAATCTGTGTCTATATGCATGTTTATGTATATCTAAGTATGTTTGTTATAGATGTCTGATGTTTTACTACCTTCAGATGCTATTACCAAAATTAGTTTGCAAAGAGTTCTATTTAATTGGCTTAAAGACAAATAAGCATTGTATAAATCAAGTCTACTCACAGAAATACAGAAGTTTTTTCCAAGTTCATATAATCTAGGATAATCTTTGGTAAATAAAAGGCTGTTTATTGTTTTAATTAAAACCAGCTTATCTTTAGGGTTACCAGCATTAAATATAATGCTTTTATTATACCTAAGTTTACTAAAAGTTAAAAAAATCTCATGCTCATTCTGATAGAGAATTTGTCATCAAGAAAGATAACTTAAGATGATAATTAGTTATTTAATGTCATGTGAGATTTTCATGACTAATCTAAACATAACTGTTAAGCACAAATGAAATAAACAGGTATAAATAAAAGTTTATAAACTTTTCAATAATGATTATGCTTTATGGTGTGTCTAAATAGTTTCCAAAGTCTTTTTGGTATTTTAAAAACTTAAAGTTATATTGAACTAAATAAAATAATTGATATTCATCTACTATCTAGATCATTTTAAGATAAAATCCTGAAATATTAACTAATGAACATGATGTATCCTCCTTTGTCTTCCCTTTACATAAGGACTTTGGGTATATTATTAAACATGACTTGTGAAACATTGGAAAACTTAATATGAAGAAGAATGTACTTTCAGAAATTATAAAATGTGTTTATAAATTTGCCAATCCACAGAATTATATTGTAACAAACAATCCACAATTGCTTACCTCTCTGACGTCTTAGCTCAGTTGATAAAGAATCTGCTGGAAGTGCAGGATTCCTGGCTTCAATTCCTGGGTCAGGCAGATTCCCTGGAGAAGGAAATGGCAACCCACTCCAGTATTCTTGCCTGGGAAATCCCATGGACAGAGGAGCCTGGAGGGCTATACTCCTCAGGTTGCAAGAATCAGATATGACTTAGTGACTAAACTTAGGCAGGAACAATTATCTACAATTAATAAGCAAGGAAGTTGGGATACAGAAGACTTAAAGAAGGTATTCAGTGTCACACAGCTCATATGTGCTGTAGCTTAAATTCAAACCAGGCCATCTGACCAGAGCTCACAATTTTTACCACTAAGTCAATCTTGTCCTTCTTTGAGAACCCACCATCTTTGGCAAATGCTTAGAATCTCTCCTTGGGAGTGATGAGGAGTTTCATGAATCATCCTTATTTTCTTGCATGGCTCACCTTGTGACCAGAAAAATAGATTTTACAATGAGTACACATAAAGTATGTATGCCAAGAAACACAAATCAGTGGATTAAAATGCTATGGGGGAAATTCATACTTAATAAGGAGGAGATGGACTAAAATATCTTTTTTGTAGGACAGGGAATATAAGTCAGCAAAGAGGTTAAATAAAGAATTGATTCAATGACTTCTTCCCAGAGATGAGCAGAACATCCAACTGCTGGCTATTAAAAGAAACAACAACTAGAAATCTTGAGTGCTCGACTGGGCTTGAGCTTTGTGCACAATGCCTGTTAAGCATGACACTGAAGCTGAAATTTTACACACTAGGTGGGCAATTACAATAAATTCATTTTTGTATTACAGATTTTTTTCCCCAAGAGGAAAAAAATACTGAGATGGGGAAGGGTGTCAGGTCAAAGCCTTGATGTTCTTTTATTAAGATTTTTTTTAAGCCCATTAGAGTCTCAGGCTTTTGAGGCAATTGTACAGTTTTCGATAAAACATAACCCAAGTGAATTATTTATAAAGCTGCAGGAAACTGCAAACTCTGGTGAACAAATCTTTTTAATGTCCTCATCGCCTGCAGGGCTGTTTTGGTGCCACCCTCTGTTCCCTTCTGCATATATTCTGGGCTCTCTTTGGCTATGGCTGCCCATTTGCCTCAAAAGGCAGCCCAGCCACCAAAGAAAAGCAAAAGATAGGAAAAAGGTATCCAGTCAGGATGTCCCTGTGAGCCTGTGTCCCCTCTGCCACCTCATCCAGTCTGCGAGACTGCTGAGAGAGATTGCTGTTGTTTAGTCGCTAAGTCATGTCCAACACTTTTGCGACCCCACTCTTCTGTCCATGAAACTCTCCAGGCAAGAATACTGGAGTAAGTTGCCATTTCCTTGTCCAGGAGATCTTCCTGACCTAGTGATCAAACCAAAGTCTCCTGCATTGGCAGGCAGATTCTTTACCAGCTGAGCCACCAGAGAAGCCTGAAGTGTGATTAGACAGTGGGAAAAAGCAGATTGAGATAATGGACACATATACATACAGAGTTGTTTTCTAAATAGAGCCTAAATGTGTTAATAATGTCTATCAGTTACCAAAGTTCCTCCCAACTCTTTAGAGACAACTCAGTAAACAGATCTGTTTCACAGTTTCAGAAACATATTAATATGTGGATTTCTTTTTTTTTTAATGTCACTATTATCAGACCATCCAAAAAAATCTGGATCTGCACCACTGGAGTTTTCCTTTTCATATATGAAGCCCTTTTTGAGGCCATATAACTCTTTTCCATTCTGTAAGAGAAGTACTTGAATACTGTCATCAAACAAATCTATAACTTTAATTTCTACTCCCATCCCTGTTATGAACTTAACACTCCTGAACTTGTTTCTTCTGTGTGACAATACAGATATTAACAACTACAATTTAGAGTCTTTGTGAGAATTGGAATTATTACAATAAATCACAGCCCCTAATACATCTTGGCTACCTGATGCAAAGAGCCAACTCACTGGAAAAGTACCTGATGTTGGGAAAGACTGAGGGAAAGAGAAGAAGGAGGCAACAGAGGATGAGATGGTTGGCTAGCATCACTGACTCAATGGACAAGAGTTTGAGCAAACTCTGGGAGATAGTGAAAGACAGGGAAGTTGCTATCCATGGAGTCACAAAGAGTTGGACATGACTTAGCAGCTGAACAACAAATACATCTTGGGTATTTAGGAAGAGTAGCTATTTAATGATAGCTCATTCAACACTGTGGAAGAGCCTTCTAGGAACCAACAAGAGCCTTCTAGGAACCAACAAGTTTTTTCAGCACAGAAAGACAGCTTCATGGATTCCTAGTCTTCATGGAGACTATAGTCCTTAAAATGTATTAGTATTTATACTAAAATTGAGTGGAGCTGGTAGGAATGGACAGGAGGTTGTTTCAAAATCAAGGGTTATCTTCTTAATTGCATTGTTTCCTGACAAAGTGCTATAACAAGATCATGTAATCCCAATCTCACACGATAACATTGAAATCAAATAGTGGTAAAGGCATTCTCTGTCTAAATAGAGAACTCTTTAGGGAGGGAGAGGAACAGTAGCTGTTATCAGTGGAATATCAGGTTATCAAACTGGTGTGGATGGTTATTGTTCTACTTGCTGTTGTTGCTGTTTTTTAAACCACCTAGCCTGCCTGCAGTTAGGTAATAACATTGCACAGTGCTTATGTTCTGCTTTGGAAAAAAATGTAAATAGACATTTCCCACACCTTTATCATTCTTATAAGTAGACAGTTATCTCCCTACAACTCTTGGTTTGCTATGGCAATAGATTCAAAGCTGTATCCTCTCACTGAAAATTAGAGCACAATTCCATCTGCTATGCTTTTATTCCTCCACAGTAGGAAGGTAAGTCTGTAAAGAGCCAGAAATTATACATCTATGGCAAGTAAGAAATGTGGGGTTTTAAATACATGATTTCCAAAAGGAAACTTCATTCATCTCACTATAACTGTCCGAAATTTTATGAAATTGTATTTAGTAAAGATGTGTCTTAAGTTACTTCATAAGTATAGTCCTCAATATTAAATGCATATAAATTTTGAGCAAATTAAACTTTTTTTGGCCATGCCTCATGGTTTGTGGGATCTTGGGTCTCGGGCCACAGCAATCGAACAGAGGTCCACAGCAGTGAAAGCACTGAGTCCTAACTCCTGGACTCTTAGAAAATTCCTGAGCAAATTAAAAGGAAAGGTTTCATATTTAAAGTCATACTATCGTTAATTGTTTTTAATAAATGAAACCATAATCCTTTTTTCTTATGTTAAATTTAGATTTACACATATATGAACATTTTGAGAATCAAAATCATCATATTTATAAGAGAAAAAAACCTCATGTATTAAATGCATTTGTTCTTAAATGGTGATCATGTTTTTAATTTTCAGCTTTATGCTATAAGTATTTTCCAGGATCATATTCCAACAATAAGCATGTACAATTCTTATAATGAGAAGAGTATAAAAATAAATAGTATATGTACATATTTATCTTTTCTAAATCATTAATTTTTAAATTAATTTCATTATGTA
The DNA here is from genome assembly GCA_007570785.1 of Antilocapra americana. Taxonomy (NCBI): domain Eukaryota; kingdom Metazoa; phylum Chordata; class Mammalia; order Artiodactyla; family Antilocapridae; genus Antilocapra; species Antilocapra americana. The sequence continues at coordinate 8,569,895 of ML661893.1, forward strand.
TGTATGTACAACCTTTTAATTTTACTTTAGAAATTCTACATAACAAATAGTAATAGAATATATGGGTACTCTATCATTTCTAATTATTTAAAAGAGAAACTCTTCATTAAGCACTAGCTTATCTTTGGCTCCTTCAAACCTCTGCTGATCTTCCTTTTTGTTTTCTTTTTTTTTTTAATGAAAAGTGAACAAATCTCAGGATCAGACTTTGAATAGAAAATGATATTTGGCTGGAATTTAATATTATGTTAGTTATATTTATTTCTATGCCTTTCTTCATGGCAAATTATGACCATTTACCAGGTAGGATTGGGACATAAAACTTCCTTTTTAACAAATCTTTTGAAGTAAAATATATAAGATTTAAATATATATATATATATATATATGTATGCTAAAGGTCATACATGGATTTTGACAAAACCCATCAAATTGAAATTAATTTCATTTGAAAATGGAATTATGACAGTGTGAATCAAAATTATTCATCTTGATTCCCTTGCCACCTACAGACATTTCCTGCACCATTATGTCTCCCATGCTTTTAGAACCTTTTGTCTAAACCAGCTTGGGCAAATGAACAGTGCCTCCTAAAAGACCTCCAGAATCAGAGAATTTACGATTTTTCTCAGAATTCACTATAGTGAATATCAAGATGACCACACATTCCAGTTCAGTGGTGTCCAGTCCACTGTTGCCCCAGCATAATCATCAATTACATTGCCTTTTATACTCCAGTGTGTCCTGATTTGTGACAATCCATGATTGCTCATTCATCTGCTCATCATTTTTTGAGCACCTACTCTGGACCATCCTCTGTGATAACAACTGAGGATATAAATGTGACTAAGATAGTTCGCAGCCCTCAAAGAGCTCACAAACAGAAAATCCAGGCTAAGGACCACTTAATGTCACTACAAAGTGATGAGGGCTGTGCCATGTGCTGTTAGGGGTCACAGGGAGGAATAAGAGATAAATCAAAGGAACACTGCAGTTTCCTCTGTGTAAAGGGCAAGAAGACTAGCTAATCAGGGCCGAAAAAACTGGATGAATCAGCTCCACAGTAGGAGGTAGGTTCTTGCTTTATAAAACAATGTTCTACGTTGAATTCCTGAGAATTTAGGGAACTGGGGTGGTAAGGATTAAAGTAGGAAGAACACATACAATTTCCTACTCATATTCTTTAAGTCGGTGTAAGGCATGAGAAAACCTGCCCTGCCTGGTGAATCTTATGTAGACAGATAAAAATGTTTGCTGAGGAAGGATATTCTCCAAAATTCACTAGTTCTAAAACATGAATCAGATCATGTTAATACCATGCTTAAATCTTTCCTGGTTTGATCATTTTATTCCACACTCAGAATAAAATCCACACTGCTTCCAGAACCCACGAGTTCTGCCCTTCCTCTACAACCACAGTTTCTGCTAGTCTCAATCTAGCTCACTAAGCTTTGGCCATCTTTCCATATGCCAAATGTTCTTCCCGCTTGAGCTCTGGTCTTTACTTTGGCTGTTCCCTCTGCCTAGAGCACTCTTCCTCCTGTACTTTGAAAATCTAACTCATTCTCATGCTCCAGGTCTTGGGTCATATGTCACTCACTTACAGAAGTCTTCCCTGATCTATCCATTTCCACCCACCTCACCTAGTTCACGATGTTTATCATCTACACAGGACTGACTTAGTGTATCTGTTTCCTGTTTACTGTCTTTCTCATGAAGGGAGGAACATGACTGTAGTGTGTTTCTGGGTCTGGCCAATTGAGTGGCAAAAAAATAACTAATAAATATTTGTTGTCTGGATTAATAGACAAGTTTGGGGGCATGAAAGAAAACACGATCAATTATTGAATCAAAATAATTCATCAAGATTGTAAAAAAAAAAAAGATAGTCATGTTCTGTCCTCACTCAGCTTTGAGTGAGCTAGGAAAGAAGAGAGCTAAAGTCTGCGTTTCCAGGTATGTGGGTTCCAGGTATGTGAGGCTGAGAAAAGGCTGATTAGAAGAAGCCTCCCTGTAAAAATTAAAGAAGAAGGTTATTCATCCCTTCGATGGTACTTGCCAAAGGATGCATTGCGTCTGTATCTGCAGCGAGGCTGGGAGGTATTTTTTACACTTTGAATATCCATTTTCAGATTACACAAAGGACTTCTCAGGTGACCTTGAGTAAGTCATTTAGGTAAGTTTCTGTGTTACTTAAAATGAACCATCTCTATAGAGAGAAGTGATGAGGCTTGTTAATTTACATTTGTAAAACAGTTTGAAACCTCTGGATGAAAGAATTTCTGCAGAGAGGTACAAAGGATAAGGTAATATGTTGGGTCAAATCTGACCCTTTCACAGAAGCAAAGAGGGAGAAAGCAGGCTTGAGGACACTTAAAGGGAGCCTCTGGCACATTCATTTTTCAAGTTAATCTTCTTCTAAGAAAACCCCCTGCTTTTAAGACATCAAATGTTTTAATCACACGTATAAGTTATTATTCTAATAATTATTTTCCTTGAACATTTCTCTCCTAAAATCCCAGCTTTATGTAAAGGGAATCTTTGGGTGGGGGCAGATTTGCCTGGGAGGTTTTCATTTTACAATGCTTTCTTTAGTTTGTTCATTTTTACCCTACATCAGTGATATCAGGTCTTAAGTGTGACAGTCTTTGTGGCTGAGCTGATTGGGACCCAAATGAGGTGATTTCATCAGTTCCTGACAGATGTTGACAAGGTACAGCCAGAGATGAGAGTACGCTTAGGAAATAGAAAAGAGAATTTCAAAGAAAGTTGTCAGTCTCTGAGTTAATTATATCCGTTCATAAAAATGATATTAATAGTGACTTAAGAAATAATACCAATAGGATAGAAGGATAATGATCTCTTTCAGCAAGGTAAATACAGACTCAAAGATAAGGCTTTAATTGTGAAACTGTCAAGGCAAAAGCTAAGCCTTAAAAAAAAAGGCAACCACTTTTCCAACATGCCACACCAAATATATACTTGTGTTATGCCCATGTAAGCATATAGCTTTCTTACACTTTTCTTGATTTCACAGCTTTGTTTTCTTCAGGTGGGAGGTGGGCAATAAGCAATTGTATTAGTTGCTCTCAGGAATAGAAAGGGCTTATCTGCCTTCTATACCTTGCCCTCTCTGGAAGAGGACTGAGTTCCTTGCCCCTTTTAATGGATCCAGGTACTTGTCCTAGGAAAACTGTTCCCTCATTAGGCTACAGACAATGGTGTTCCTTCTCTATATGTCATATCTCTTTAAAACTTATCCTTCTAAATGCTCAGAGGCAATGCACAGATGAGATTTTTCCAGGTCAAACCCTGCATGCTATCCAAGAGCACATCAAGCTGATCACTGGTGCATCCTGGACCATGTCTATGATTCCAGTTGTGTGAATATTGTACATGGAACCCCAGGGGTTGCCTCCATCCAACCTTCCCACTCAGGATTTCTTATCTTCTGATACATGAACTATGAATATGGAATGAAGCCAAATCTACTCCCTGGCCATTGCTGCTAAGTCACTTCAGTCGTCTCTGACTCTGTGCGACCCCATAAACAGCAGCCCACCAGGCTTCCCTGTCCCTGGGATTCTCCAGGTAAGAACACTGGAGTGGGTTGCCATTTCCTTCTCCAATGCATGAAAGTGAAAAGTGAAAGTGAAGTTGCTCAGTCGTGTCCGACTTATAGCGACCCCATGGACTGCAGCCCACCAGGCTCCTCCGTCCATGGGATTTTCCAGGCAAGAGTACTGGAGTAGGTTGCCATGCCACTGGGTACTCATATTTCCCCTTCTGTACCAACGTTTGCTTAGCCTTTGAACTATTTATCTAATTAGGTGCCAATCACTTCATATGGACTGGAAAGATGGAGTGCAAAGTCCCCAGGGACTTAATTGTAAACTCCTGCTCCACCTTAAGATTCATCGCCTTGCCAAGACAGTATTGAACATGTTGACATGATAGAAGATGGTTGAACCACTAAATTCCTGTGGTCAATGCATCCTAAAACTAAGATCATGGCATCTGGTCCCTTCACTTCATGGCAAATAGATAGGGAAACAGTGGAAATAGTGGCTGACTTTATTTTGCGGGGCTCCAAAATCACTGCAGATGGTGACTGCAGCCATGAAATTAAAAGATGCTTACTCCTTGGAAGGAAAGTTAGGACCAACCTAGATAGCATATTGAAAAGCAGAGACATTACTTTGCCAACAAAGGTCCGTCTAGTCAAGGCTATGGTTTTTCCAGTGGTCATGTATGGATGTGAGAGTTGGACTATAAAGAAAGTTGAGCACAGTAGAATTGATGTTTTTGAACTGTAGTGTTGGAGAAGACTCTTGAGAGTCCCTTGGACTGCAAGGAGATCCAACCAGTCCATCCTAAAGGAAATCAGTCCTGAATATTCATTGGAAGGACTGATGCTGAAGCTAAAACTCTAATACTGTGGCCACCTGATGCAAAGAACTGACTCATTTGAAAAGACCCTGATGCTGGGAAAGATTGAGGGCAGGAGGAGAAGGGGCCGACAGAGGATGAGATGGTTGGATGGCATCACCGACTCTACGGATATGACTTTGAGTAAGCCTGGCGTGCTGCGGTTCATGGGGTCGCAAATAGTCGGACACGACTGAGCGACTGAACTGAACTGATGACTCATATTCTGCACAGGCAAGTAGTATAAAAGTCCTAAAATTCAAGTAAACTATGATTTTCCTTTAGACCAAAAACTTTCCAGTTTGGTCACTAAACCTCTTAGGATTTCCTGTTGCTTTTGCAGTGTTGCTACAAAGGTGTTCCTTTTCGTCTATCCCCAAGGGAAGTCAGGTAGACAGAACAGCACTAGTCAAAGGTCCCTTAGGGACTTTTTGGAGATCACAGTTGCTTGTCTTCCCTGATACTGTCCTTCTTAATGCAACACAGGTGATAATGAACATATGGATGTAAATTTATATTCTGTTCCTAAAAAACTAACTTATAGATGATTCTGTGTGCAGAATCCCAGAGAGATGTACCTCCAACAGATTATCTGACAATCTGTCTCTTGGCACAATACGCTGCAATCTCCCTGATCACTTTTTTTTAATGAGATAAAAGAGATCCATAGAAGCCAACTGTTTTGATCAAGACTACAGTACTTAGAGTAATCAAAGACTTCCCTTGTCTTTCGATTCCAAATAGTAGGAAGAGAATGTCAAATATGATGTTAGTATTGTTTCAAAGAATCACCACAGCACTTTTTTCTTCTGTTCATAAGATGCTGTACCTGTCCTCTTGGTCGGTGAAGAACACAGTTTGAGAAAGGGGGCATTTAGATCTGATATGTCTGGACTCAAGCCCAGACAATAGCAACATAATCCCATTTTATCCAGTGGAGGTTTGAAAGCATCCCAGTACAATTTGTGGAAGCAAAAGATGGAAGAAGTACAGACCTGGCATATACAGTATTATTATCTCCCTGGGTGATTATAAATGAGCCAGGAACCTACTTCTGGAAATACACTTCTGCCAGTAATTATCTGTATGACTTCAGTTAAACCACTTAATTTCTCCAAATCTCCACTTTATCATTTGTAAGAGAGTCAGACATTCTCAAAGGTTTTTATTTGCTCAAAATTCTATGGTTTGAAAAGTGAAAGAGTTAGTCACTCAGTTATATCTGACTCTTTGTGAGTCTATGGACTGTAGCCTGCTAGGCTTCTCTGTCCATGAAATTCTGCAGGGAAGAACACTGTGGTGGGTAGCCATTCCCTTCTCCAAGGGGTCTTCCTAACCCAGGGATCAAACCTGGGTCTCCTATATTGCAAACAGATGGTTTACCATCTGAGCCACCAGGGAAGCCCCCAAAATATGGAACCCTTCACAAATTTGCATGTCATCCTTGTGGGAAAACCATGCTAACCTTCTCCATATAATTCAAGCTTTAGTGTGTATTTTGCCAAAGAGAGCACTTAATTGATTGAGGCTGTCCTCTTTGCTAAATGTTGATAATTTTATATGTCCCTCGATTGTCTGAAGCAAGATGAAGCTCTTCTAGAAATGAACTCACTCTGAGCTCCAGGAACTACATTTTTTCCAGAATCAAAGGTGATTTGGTTTCTTCCTTCAATGTCAGAAATTAGTTGTAGCAAGAGGCAACACATTCAAAAAGGAAGAAGGAGTTCTGGTTGGTTTAAGGTTTATCTTAAGGAAAGCACTTTCCAGATAATGTAGTGAGTGCTAGCATGTGCATTTGCCAACCAGATTGGTTTTGTCCAGAGACCTACCCAGGCCTTAGATACACAGATCCATAGACAACAGGTTGTTACCCTAGAGATGCCCACAATCAACTGCCTGCCTCTTTCCAAAGTCCCAGGTGGGATCAATGGTGATTTAGCGAAAACGTATCTGACAACAATCCTTTTTTAAATCCATGACAAACAAAAAACAGAGGCTTTTATATGAAACAACTGTTTTTAAAGGTCTAAGGATAAAACATGCTTCCAGATTCCATTTGCATTTAATTTCGTATCAATAGACGATCATTTTCTTCTCTTTTAGAATCATTTAATCTCTTAAGGTTAAATACCTTCAAAGAGCCATCATCTCAACTTGTGATAAGGGACACTTTTTTTAGGATAGGAGAAAGCCTGTTATAAGTTCCTGTGCAATCAACTATAAGGTCTTGAGAAAACTATAAAAATATGACCACATGATCCTCTTTAAAAAAAAATACAAAGATTGTTATTTTTTATAGCCACATGGAGGCAAGAAATTCATTTTTGAACACCTCAAAAAGGGAAGAAGGGTTCCAAGTACTGAAATTATACAAAATTCTCCCCTATTTTTTAAAAAGGAAATAAATTTGATGAATATACAATCACCTTGATGAGGAAACTTTTACAAAGTACGTGCTCTGTGTCAGTCACAATCTGGTGCTCATGAGGACACACGGACACATGAAATATCCTAGTCCCTGAAATGGGTGCATTACACTACTCTCACTATCTTTATAGCTATTTGAGGATTATCATAATAAAAGATGTTTACTGATACCCAGCTTCCAATATTCCATAACTAGAAGAGAAGTGATACACAGGATATCTTTCTGTAACATATAATCACATAGTATGCAAATATGTAATAATTGTAAGTGGCAAGGTAGGAGAAGAAAATATGCTGGCTTGGGGATAAAGATGACAATGAAAGGGGGTTTGGTGTGAGACACAGCAAGATGACCATCAATCTTCAAGTATTCAGTATCCTGGATGGAACTGGGACCCCTTCCCAAATGGATGCATCTAAATTACAATACTATTAATTCTACTCTATTAAGAGACTTAGATATAGCTCTGGATATGTCTGGTTTTAAACAACAGGTCATAGAAATTACCTACTGAGTCCTTTGATGTCATTGACCAATGAGTTCCTGATAAAAGAGATATCAACTCCTAATGAGGATGGAAAAGAGGAAGAGCAAGGGGGAAGAGAAAAACAAGATAGAAGGAGATGAGAAAAAAAAAAAGAAGAACCTGCCTTAGGCTGCAATCTCCATGCTGTAATCACTGAGTTAGAGACAGTTTCAGATGAATGAAACTTCTCTGACACTCAGCCTTTGCCCTGAAACTTGCCTAATGTAGCATGATCTAGTTGCATGTCTTTTCCAGCAAAATGTTCCATTAAGGTTTCTGACATGAGCCTCATAATCACACTGAAATCCAAGAAACTCAGTAGAATGATTCTTTGTGATCTGGTTGAACCCCACTGAGAAAAAAATTCACCGCTTGAGACTGAAGGTGCCAGTTGTCACCTAGCCTGTACTAATCAAAGGTGAACACTCTTGGCTCTTTTAGTCTTTCTAAGGAAGTGACATTCCTATTTATTATTCATCTACTTTCAGTTTTCACAGAAAGCATTAGGCCACCTGTCCAATGTTGGCACCTAAGGAAAACTGACACACTGAAAATTAATAAGAGCAGGTTGAAATACTTGTAGATTTTCTGAAAACAGAAAAGAAAAAAATCAAGATTAACTCTGATTTGGCTTTTGGTAACTCTCTCTCCATAATGCTATTTACTAGAAAATATTTATGCAGCCTTTGCCCATCCAAATAAATCGGCACATGGATACTTAGATTTAGAAAGATGATAAGTGGGGCAGGCACTGGTCTCTTACATTTTAAAAATAGATTAATGAAAGCATTTTTCTGAATACAGACTTTTTTTCCTTAAAAATTTCAACTTACAAAAGCTAATATACACACAACTTTCAGAAATAGATTTACTACCTACACTATATTGATAATTCACAACGATAAGCTGTCAATGACATGTTGGTATATGTAAATTGCATATGCATATGCTACTTTGCATAGAAATTGACTGCATAAATGGTCTGGAAATTACTGGAGAAAACCCAAAACTTTGGGGATTGCAGGAGAGGTCGGAGGGAGGGGGGTTCTGGAGGGGGAGCATATGTAAACCCATGGCGGTTTCATGTCATTGTATGGCAAAATCAACACAATAAAGTAAAGAAAATTTTCTAAAAAAAGAATAAATTAAGGGAAAAGAATCTAAAAAATAATACATACATACATATATATACCTGAATTGCTGTTGCTGTACACCTGAAACTAACATGACATTGTAAATCAGCTACACTTAAATAAAAAAATAATTAAAATAGAGATTATAATCTATAAAACAAACTTAAATTACGATGCATTATTAAAAATGTTTATAAAGGAAAAAATTTTAAAAAAATAAAAAGAATAAAATACTTAGGAGTATTTCTACCTAAAGAAACAAAAAGACTTATACATAGAAAACTATAAAACACTGATGAAAGAAATCAAAGAGGACACAAATAGATGGAGAAATATACCATGTTCTTGGATTGGAAGAATCAATATAGTGAAAATGAGTATACTACCCAAAGCAATCTATAGATTCAATGCAATTCCTATCAAGCTACCAGAGGTCTTTTTCAGAGAATTAGAACAAATAATTTCACAATTTGTATTGAAATACAAAAAACCTCGTATAGCCAAAGCAAACTTGAGAAAGAAGAATGGAACTGGAGGAATCAACCTACCTGACTTTAGGCTATACTACAAAGCACAGTCATCAAGACAGTATGGTACTGGCACAAAAACAGAAATATAGATCAATGGAACAGAATAGAAAGCCCAGAGATAAATCCACACATCTACGGACACCTTATCTTTGACAAGGGAGGCAAGAATATACAATGGACAAAAGACAATCTCTTTAACAAGTGGTGCTGGGAAAATTGGACAGCCACCTGTAAAAGAATGAAACTAGAACACTTTCTAACACCATACACAAAGATAAACTCAAAATGGATCAAAGATCTAATCATAAGACCAGAAACTATAAAATTCCTAGAGGATAACATAGGCAAAACACTCTCCGACATAAACCAAAGCGGGATACTCCATGACCCACCTCCCAGAATATCGGAAATAAAAACTCAAATAAACAAATGGGACCTAATTAAAATTAAAAGCTTTTGCACAACAAAGGAAACTATAAGCAAGGTGAAAAGACAGCCTTCAGAATGGGAGAAAATAATAGCCAATGAAGCAACAGACAAACAATTAATCTCAAAAATATACAAACAACCCAATTAAAAAGTGGGCCAAAGAACTTAACAGACATTTCTCCAAAGAAGATATAAAAATGGCTAACAAACCCATGAAAAGATGCTCAACATCACTCATTATCAGAGAAATGCAAATCAAAACTACAATGAGGTACCACTTTACACCAGTCAGAATGGCTGCCATCCAAAAGTCTACAAGCAATAAATGCTGGAGAGGATGTGGAAAAAAGGGAACCCTCTTACACTGTTGGTGGGAATGCAAACTAGTACAGCCACTATGGAAAACAGTGTGGAGGTTCCTTAAAAAGCTGCAAATAGTCCTGCCATATGACCCAGCAATCCCACTGCTGGGCATATACACCGAGGAAACCAGAATTGAAAGAGCCACGTGCACCCCAATGTTCATCGCTGCATTGTTTACAATAGCCAGGGCATGGAAGCAACCTAGATGCCCATCAACTGATGAATGGATAAGAAGGCTGTGGTACATATACACAATGGAATATTACTCAGCATTAAAAAAAAATTCATTTGAAACAATTCTACTCAGATGGACGAAACTGGAGCCCATTATCCAGAGTGAAGTATTCAGAAGCAAAAACAACAATACAGTATATTAACGCATATATATGGAATTTAGAAAGATGGTAACAAGAACCCAACATGCGAGACAGCAAAAGGAACGCAGATGTATAGAATAGACTCATGGACTTTGTGGATGAGGGTAAGGGTGGGATGATATGGGAGAAGGGTATTGAAACAAGTTAATTATCATATGTCTAATCAATCGCTAGCCCAGGATTGATGCTCGGGGCTGGTGCAGCGAGATTTCCCGGGGGGGAGGGAGGAGGGAGGGGGGTTCTGGAGGGGAAGCATATGTAAACCCATGGTGATATCATGACATTGTATGGCAAAAACAATTAAAAAAAAATAAAGTAAAAAAAAACAAAAACAAAAATAGAGTCTCAAACTGAACTCCAAGTTTGCCTGACTCTAAAAAGCAAGTTTTTAACCTTACATTCTAGGCTACATCTATCCCAAATTTTAATTTCCATTATAGTTATTTAAAACTAAGTTCTATATCTTCCTATATGCATGCTCAGTCAATCAGTTTTATCTGACTCCTTGTGACCCTATTGACTGTAGCCTGCCAGGCTCCTCTGTCCATGAGATTTCTTAGGCAAGAATACTGGAGTGGGTTGCCATTTCCTTTTCCAGGGGATCTTCCTGACCCAGGGATCGAACCCACATCTCCTGAGTCACCAACATTGGCAGACAGATTCTTCACCACCCAGCCACCTGGGAGGCCCTCTACATCTTCCTACTAAACCGTATACTTGTTAGAACTAAAGCAAGATTTTGCATCTCTGCCCCACCCCTCAATACACACACAGTTCCAAGTTTAATGAAGTAAGAAAAGGATAACTAGAGGCGAAGTAAAAAAAAGTGAAGGGAGTAAAGTCAGAGAATTTCAGAGCAAAATGTCCATTTTGAGACTTCAGTGACACAGAATCCCCCAGAGGAGTGTACTCTCCCTGCCCTTTGAAGCACCGCCTCCGCTAAATGTGCATCACTGCTGCCATGGCTAGACTGACATGGCAGTAGACCACTGCAGAAAGAGCCCATGCACTCTTCTGTACAGCTGTGCCACAGATATCCCCTAGATAGAAATCTAACCTTAGTTCCAAGAAGTATACAGTTTAGTAGAAAGATGGCTATGCCAGAAACACCCCCAGGTGGAAATGGCTCACAACCCCCCCCCACTTTCTCTGAATGTTGTGCAAAGCACTGTAGTTTGTAAACAGATTGGAACCTATTGTTAATTCAGGCTTCTCAGAGATTCTAAAGCCCCAGGGACTGTATAATTAATTTAAAATTTTTAAAGGAGTAGGTTTCAAGTGAGATTGGGTGTATCCTCAGTTACACCGCCAGTGGTCAGTCTAAGAAATAGGTATGTAAATTAAAGAAAGTTATTTAAACATATCAGAGCCAGAAGATATTAATAAATCTGAGTGTGATTCTAAAAATGGGCAAAGACTCAAGTCAGCAAAATTTGAAACCACTTCTAATTTTATCTGACCCATTCAGTTATATTCTGCTTCTTGTGACAGTATCAGTCCCTATGGTATCATAGAGAACTAGCAAGGGAAGAACAGCAGACTCAAAGTCAAGAGGCAAGGATTCAAGGTTAGGTCAGACTGTCACTTAAAGCAGAGTAAACTCCAAAGGTTATCTGGCCCCTACAAGCCTTATTTTCATAGGTACAATAGATATGGCCTGACTTATTGAATTTGTATTCTTAGTACAAAAACCCACAAGAAATACTTTACCATTTGTAAGGCCTACAACCTGATATAAATTAATCAATGGAGGAAAAACTGTAGCCACATTGTGATGATAATGTATGATAAACGTTTTTTATTTGATTAAAACACAGAATTGGTTTTTTTCTCCCTATCTCCTCCTTTTCTTCTCATAATATGTGCATAGTATGTGCCAGATATTGTATTAGGTGCTGGGAATATAGTGACAAACTAATCAGATAAGATACCTTGTGGGGTAGGGGGTGGGATGACAATAATGAATGTGTAAATAAATACATGAATACTCTCAGAGGATGAGAAGTACTATGAAGAAAGTGATAATGATTACAAAAGAACTTCTTGAGGCAATAACACATGGTCAACAATTGGAAAAATCACAGAGTTTCCAGTATAAAAGAAAAAGTGGGAAGAAAACTTCAGAAAAAGAGAACAGCAACTGCAAGTCCCTAAAAATGAAATAATTTTGGCAATTTCAAGAGACAGAAATAAATCCCCTACAGAAGGAACATAATGAGTGAAGAGAAGGGTATCATTAGGTAGGTTGGTCAGGCAATACAGATAGGACGGGTCTTGGAGATTCAGTTTAAAAAAAGCAATTTAGATTTTAGTCTAAAGGCAGTGAGAAGCCATTGGATAGGTTTAATTAGGAGAGCAACTTAATCTGATTTGCATGGTCAGAATCTTTGATAAGACCAAATAAAGAGGTGTGTATGCTAAGTAGCTTCAGTTGTGTCCAACTCTTTGTGACCCAATGGACTGTAGCCCACCAGTCTCCTCTGTCCATGGGATTCTCCAGGCAAGAATACAGGAGTGGGTATCCACGACCTCCTCCAAGGGATCTTCCTGACCCAGGAACTGAACTTGTTTCTTTTATGTCTCCTGCTTTGGCAGGCAAGTTCTTTACCACTAGTGCCACCTGGGAAATCCCAACTAGCTGATATGAAGCCCAATGAGAGCCATCTGTCTGCCCAAACATCATTTGATTTCTGGGATACAGCATCCTCATCATCACATCACTTCTCTGAACACTTCAGTGGTCCCCTCACTGTCCTTGGGATGAAGATCAGAATCCTCAACATTGCCAGAAAGCACTGTGAGGTCTGAACCTTGCATGTCTCTCAACCCCATTTGATGGTTCACATCCTTCTTGCCTCTTGCCTTGTAGACCATCTGGACTTCTTTTAGGTCTTTGAACATGTGATTCTCCCTATCACCTCAGAACTTTTGCAGATGGAAAATCTTTGGCCTGAACCCCTATACTAAAGTCTCATAGCAACTGTCACTTCTTGAGGATGTTTTCCCTAACCTCTGTAGTGGGATCAAATCTTCTATCCTCTTATTAGATATTCCTATAGAAACACAGTCCTCTCCATGAAAGTATCTGTCACACTTCTGACTTCACACTTATGATTGGTTTGATTCTTTAATTAATTTGTATCTCCCGTATGAGGTTCTAAGTGCCTCAGGGACAAAGATTGTATTAGTATGCATATCTGCTCTGAAATTCCCAGTATTCAGCACAATACTGAAATCAAGCAGGAATTCAATTAATTAAAAAAATCAACTAGACAGAAGAAGAAATAAGAAAACATGACCACAAACTGAGAAGGAAAAAACAGAAAATATAAATAAACTCATGTGAGATCCAAGTAACAAAGTTATAAGATACAGACTATATGTTCAAAGAACTGATAGACATAATTAGGAATTTTGACAGGGGACTGGAAACTATTAAAAAGAATCAATTGAAAAACATGTAATTGAAAATTATAATAATCAAAATTAAGAACCCAATAAAGGTTTTTAATAATATAGTAAATTCAGTTGAAGAGCAAGTTAGTAAACTAGAACATAGGTCAAAAGAAAATATTCAGAATAAACATGTAAAAAAAAAAGCATTAAAGGAGGGATGGGAACAAAATCAATCTGATCATATTGTAAATGTATGAAATAATCTCACTGAAGAGGATGCAGGGAAAAGATGTTGACCTAAGTAATGCTGGAAACATATGGAGTCCAACTAAATACAAAAGAAATTGTATATGAGCACTGTCCTCTGGCTGGTAAAGTTGTGCCCCACCAGGTACAGGTTACCAACTCTGAAACTGATATACATGCACATTGGAATTGAACAACCAGATAAATAGACAGCAAAAAGCAGGAACAAGTTTCTCCCTGTTGCAGGGTGGGGGGTGTTTACAGAAAAACAAGGGGAGGAAGCAAGAAATCCTATATAGCTTAATACAGACGCAGATAGTTGTACTATCTGTATAATAGGTAGGTAGGTAGGTAGATACAGCTATGTTATATACATGGCTGGGCTTCCCTGGTGTGGCTCTGTGGTAAAGAATCCACCTGCAATGCAGGAGAAGCAGGAGATGCGTGTTCCATCCCTGGGTTGGGAAGATCCCCTGGAAGAGGAAACGGCAACCCACTCCAGTATTCTTCCCTGGAAAATTCCATGGACAGAGGAACCTGACAGGCTACAGTCCATTGGGTCACAAAGAATCAGACATGATTAAGAAACTGAATACACACACACATTTACATGATTAGTAAACATACATTTATGCCCTTACTATGTCAGATAAGAGAAACTAGAAGCAATGTCACTTCAGAAGCAATGAGTTCACCAGCAACCTGCTTTTGATTTCTAATACCATTAGTCAATAAAAGAAACCAGGGCTCCTCAGGGAAATGGTTGATTCCAGGAATAGGGTGGGAAATACTCGAAATAAACTTGGAGGATCTTATAGTAACAGAAATAATAAAGTGCTCCAAAAAGACCCCACAAAAACAAAACAAGAACTGACAAAGATGGACTTATATCAAAGGAATATGGGAGTCACTGAAAGAGTTCCAAAGGACCAAAGCCAAAACAATTTGAGTAACAAAATAAAGTTTTAATACAAAGTTGCATTATAACTGAAAATATAAAGTAAATGTCCACAACATAAATAAATAACTGAATAAAGAAATAAATGGGGAAAAAGAGACAAAGCTCACATGCAGAATTCCAAATAATTTAAGTAGATAGTGTGCCCTTGAGGAGGAATATAACTCCACTCCTTAAGTGAGAGTGGGCATAGGACTTCTCTCCAAGGAGTACAGTGTGGAAAGATTAAAAAAAGAGACAGAGAGAGAGTAAACTTATAGTAAAGAAACTTGACAACCACTAATTCAAAGGATTAAGGTCAACAATAAAAGTGATGTCAACGTGACAGTATGAACCTGTGATATGACATAATAAAAATAGCATTTTACCTCTGTGGTTATCCTCCCAAAAGCCCACAACCCCAGTCTAATCATTACAAAAACATCAGCCAAGATGAACCTCAGGAAATAAGAAAACTATATGTAGCATGGTACTTGGATGGAATCCCAGAGCAGAAAAAAGACATTAGGTAAAAACTAAAGAAATCTGAATAAATTATGAACTTCAGTTAATGATAATGTGTCAATATTGGTTTATTAGGGCTTCCCTGGTAGCTCAGTTAGTAAAGAATCTGCCTGCAGTGCAGGAGACCTAGGCTTGATTCCTGGGTCGGGATGATCCCCTGGAGAGGAGAATGGCTAACCACTCCAGTGTTCTTGCTCAGAGAATCCTATGACAGAGGACCCTGGTTGGCTACAGTCCATGGGCTCACAAAGAGACGGACATGACTTAGCGACTAAACCACTACCACCATTGGTTTATTAATAAATATTAACTGTATAAAATTACTATAATGTCTGGTGAGATTTAAGATCCATGTAGAATTAAAAAGATGTGACAGGAGTGGCTCATTAGTTGGGAAGTTGGCAAGGATGTTTTGAGATGTGGGAAGTATATAATACTAATGATAATTATAATAAAATTGTATTGTGGTTAAATGTTCATTACTTTCTACAAAAGACACCTGCTAAGAACTGTATATTTTTTATAGTACCATGAACTCCTGTCTATAAACTAGAATACCAGTACATGGTCTCTAGATAAATAAGGATTTCCTGGTTTTGGAAGTCGAAGTAAGGGAGCTTGCTTTAATATCTCTTAATACTCATAAGAAGTCTATCAAATTTCAAAAGCCACCTTCCTTTCCAAAACAAAAAAAAAAGAAAAAAAACCCATAAGCTCTTTTGACTACCAGCTCTGCTTCTGAATTTAAAAATTTCAACTTACAAACAACTTGTAGAAAAAGTGGGTAAAGTATGCTGTGCATATATGCTAAATCATTTCAGTCGTGTCTTATTCTCTGCGACCCTCTGTCCATGGGATTCTCCAGGCAAGAATACTGGAGTGGGTCGCCATGCTCTCCTCCAGGGGATCTTCCCAACCCAGGGATCAAATCTGCATCTCTCAGGTCTCTTGCATTGGCAGGTAGATTCTTTACCACTAGTGCCACCTGGGAAGCCCCTGAAGTATGGTGTACTCATGTACTGTTCCTCTAAAGAACAGAATGGGAACCTTAGATTCTCAGCTGCAACATGGTTACCAGGTTGTATCATCGACATGGCACAGTTAAATGAAGCAAGACACTGAAATGAGATTCCTTTCACATTTCATAGAACACAGGGATTGTGTATTTTTCCCCCTGAAGGGGGGTAAAGATTGAATGTAATATTTCAATCATACCCGAAAGAACATGAGTTAATATTTCATAGCTACTTAATCCACTCATTCAGAGACAGTAACGCAAATGTTCAAATATTTATGCTTCGTAGGCAAAACATGGTGCCCTGAACTATTGTATTGTACTCTCTTATGCCACTGACTTATGATTCATTTCAGATCAGGTAACCAGAAAATCACTGTATTCAGCAGGGGAACACTAGCAATAAACTCTTTATACTCACAATCCTTTCATTTTTATGCACACATGAGCCTCATCTGCCTCCTTGAAAAAAATTAAAATACCCACCGAAGTTAGTGATTAAGGAAGGGATTAGTATAAAAAAATACTATGTATTTGATCTAATTGCAATTTCCAATCTACATTATGTATAATAATTCAAAGTCCCTTGTAAGAAGAGCCATCTTGCTGTAATAGCCTGTTATTCTCAGACATGAGTCCTTCAATATAAAGTCACCAAACCAACCATAATGAACATCATACACTGAGTTTTCAACCTCACCCTTTAAGAGCATTTAGAGAGCATGAGTAAGGTCAGAGAGGAATTTCATTATTTGGAATGCTTTTTACTCATTTAGTCCCCTTCTTTCTACTCTGACTACCCCCAGGCTATCGAAGCAGGAAATTAGGTTCAGACAAAAGTTTAAGACCATTCACAGTGAATTTCAGAGTTAAAAATTGGATCTAGGCACCATACATAACTTGAGAGAAGAATCTGTCCCATTCGACACTGTAGTAGTTTCAAAGTGTAAAGAGTAAGATACAAGAATGAGAGCTCATCACCTCCCACTGCCGACCTTTGTGCACACCAACCCACCTGTTCTCCTCAGATATCAGTCAGTTCAGTTCAGTCCCTCAGTCGTGTCTGACTGTTTGTGACCCCATGGACTGAAGCACACCAGGCCTCCCAGTCCATCACCAACTCCTAGAGTTTACTCAAACTCATGTCCATCAAGTCAGTGACACCATCCAACTATCTCTCCTTCTCCTTCTCAGTCATTCCCTTCCCCTCCTGCCTTCAACCATTCCCAGCATCAGGATCCTTTCCAATGAGTCAGTTCTTCACATCAGGTGACCAAAGTATTAAAGCTTCAGTTTCATCATCAGTCTTTCCAATGAATATTCAGGACTCCTTTCCTTTAGGAATGACTGGTTGAATCTCCTTGTAGTCCAAGGGACTCTTAAGAATCTTCTCCAACATCACAGTTCAAAAGCATCCAATCTTCAACACTCAGCTTTCTTTATGGTCCAACTCTCACATCCATACATGACTACTGGAAAAACCATAGCTTTGACTAGACTGTCAACAAAATAATGTCTTTGCTTTTAAATATGCTATCTAGGTTGGTCATAGTTTTTCTTCCAAGGAGCAAACATCTTTTAATTTCACGGCTGCAGTCACCATCTGCAGTGATTCTGGAGTCCAAGAAAATAAAGTCTGTCACTGTTCTCATTGTTTCCCCATCTATTTGCCATGAGTGATGAGACCAGAGGCCATGATCTTAGTTTTTTGAATGCTGAGTTTTAAGCCAGCTTTTTCACTCTCCTCTTTCACTCTCATCAAGAGGCTCTTTAGTTCCTCTTCACTTTCTGCCATAAGGGTGGTGTCATCTGCATATTTGAGGTTACTGATATTTCTCCCTACAATCTTGATCCTCAAAGATATATTTCTTCCTTTATCTCCTCAATAACCTAAACAATCTAATAGCATTGAGGGACATTTTTAACCTATGTATTGTCATCAAGTACCTTTTGATATGGGCTTCCCTGGTGGCTCATCAGTCAAGAATCTGCCTGCAATGCAGGATACCCAGGTTCAGTTCCTGGGTTGGGAAGATCCCCTGGAGGAGGGCATGGCAATCCATTCTAGCACTTTTGCCTAGAGCATCCCGTGGACAGAGATGCCTGGCAGGCTGCAGTCCATAGGGTTGCACAGTCAGACATGGCTGAAGTGACTAAGCAGCAGCAGTATCCCTTGATATGAACAGCTGAGGACACATAAACTCTCTGGAATCCTTCTCAATAATATGTAATCTCAATCGAATTATCATCAAACATCAGACATTGAGAGGCATTAATCAAAGTAACTGATCAATACTCTTCAAAAGTGTCAAGGTCCTAAAAGTTAAGGAAAGACTAAGGTACTATCACTAATTGGAAGACACCATAGGGACATGACTACTAAATGCAGCATAGGACTCTGGATGGGATCCTCTGAAAGAAAAAGGACATTTTGGGAAAAGAATGGTAAAATCCAAATAAATTCTGTACTTTAGCTAATAGTATTATACTAAGGCTGATGTCTTAGTTTGGGTAAATGTTCTAAAGTTGTATAAAATGTAGGCTTCAGTCCATGGGGTCACTAGGAGTTGGACACAACTGGTCACTAGGAGTTGGACACAACTGAGCGACTACACTTTCACTTTTCATTTTCATGCACTGGAGAAGGAAATGGCAACCCACTCCAGTATTCTTGCCTGGAGAATCCCAGGGACGGCGGAGCCTGGTGGGCTGCCGTCTTTGGGGTCACGCAGAGTCAGACACTACTGAAGCGAGTAGCAGCAGCAGCAGCAGCAGCAAGGAGAGGCTGAATGAAGGGAGACAGAGTATTGTATTATTTCTCAACTTTTCTTTCGGACTTAAATTATCTCAAAAATTTAAGAAGTAACTATTAAAAATAAAAAGCAAAAAAAAAGCATATACTGTGATTTTTTTTGTGCGTGTCTGTGTGTGTGTAATAAAGTTTTATTAAAGTATAAAGGAGATAGAGAGAGCTTCTGACATAGGCATCAGTAGGAGGCAGAAAGAGTAGCCCCTTGCTAGAGTTAGCAGTGGAGTTATATACTGAATCAATAACAGGATTAGACATAAAGTTTAATCCAGGGACTGTCCTCAGGGAGGATACATTATTTTTATATAATCCTTGTAAAGACTTCACAAGACCTACTCCCATAATTTACATTTTGATATAACAGGATTAACATTTGGCAATAGAAAGATCTTCCAGACCCACTATACATGATGTTTAAGAAAAGTTTTAAAAATCATATACTGTGATGAAGGAAAGAGATTTTAATCTCAAGAGATACTTAGGAAGTTTCAAAACTGCTGACTAGTTCCTCAGTAAATATGAATTATTCATTTGAATAGCTCTGATGCACAGAGTCAGAAGATGGCATAATATGATGGTTAACAACATAGACTTTAAGATCAGATATATCTTAGCTTAAAACTTCATTTTACCACTGACTAGCTATGAGTCTGATGACACATTACCTAATGTCTCTAAAAATCAATTTTCTCACATGTAATAATGGGATATAAATAGTACCAACTTGACAGGGTTGCTGTGAAGGTTACTATACATAAAGCAGTGGTCCCCGATGTTTCTGGCACCCAAGACTGGTTGTATGGAAGACATGGACGGGGAAGGATGGTTCATGTGGTAATAAGGGCATTGGGGAGTGGCAGATGAAGCTTCACTATCTCACTGCTACTTACCCCCTGCTGTGAGGTCTGGTTCCTAAGAGGCCATGGACTGGTACCAGTCCATGTTCCCAGGGGTTGAGGACCCCAGCTTAAAGTTCTTAGTTGATGTCTAACATATAAAAAGCATTTGATAAGAAACTAAAATAATCCCAGAAACTGGCACGATTTGTCCTATTTATTTCCAAAGTTTAAGCCTTTCTTTTCACTTGGAAAGATTAACAATTTCCCTATTTCATTCAGCCTTATCCAAATCTTGTCCATTTTCCACATGCCAATGTGATCTCAATGCCTCCATAAACCTCTGATAAGTTCTCAACCTCCAGTCTTATGTATGATCTATGCATTACAGAGTTATTATTCACTATCATCCTATGTGTGGCAGTCATATTCCATCAGTTATATTATAAGACCCTTGATAGTAAAGACCAACTTGTTTCTTCATGTATTTTCCTTAGCATCAATGTTGAATAGAATTCAAAAAGGCATGGTAGTTCATAATTATGCTATTTTTAAAGGTTTCCAGGGGAATCTGGTAACAATATGGATTTAATCACTGGGAATTTAGAGAACTGTCAAAATAGGACTTGAAGAGGTAAACATATCCTTAAAACCTCTCTTAAAAAGAAATAAATGTCTTTCAGAATTCTCTTTACTCTAAATGCAAACTAAACGAGATTTTCCACTACTGTCTCTGAGGTCTGTCATGCGTTTTTGTCTTGTAAAGAAGACACTTTAAAATCTCTCAGGGGCTTCCAGAGACACATTCCTTGGGCAGAAATCTTCTCTCTTAGGAAATTCACCCAAAATTCTTAATAACTTCCACATTCAGATACCATGACCAAGCACGAGATCAGAAAGAGCACCATCATTGCTTTTAACAATTCCCTGATACAGCATCATGGTTTCTTAAGTGCTTTTAAGTGTATTGTTTTAATTGATTCTCATAAAAACTCTTAGAGGCCTTCTAGAAAGTGTTATCATCCCCAGTTTGCAGATAAGGCAACTGAGGCTCAGCCAAAAACTACACAGTTAGTAAGGCACAACTGAAGACTCTTGTTTCATTCAATAGTCATTTATCGAGTGTGCCCCATGGGTTCTCTCTGCCCTGTGTACTCAGCCCCGCATGCTTGCTCCTATCATAATATGGTGCTTTTCATGAAGGATTGCAATTGTCTACCTACTTATCTGAATCCACCTCTGGACCATAAGCTCCTTGCAGGCAAGCATTTGCCCTGCCCTAGTTGTGAGCCTAGTACCTAGCCTGCCCCCCACCCCCGCAAAAGGCACTCAACAAACACTTACGGAATAGACGAACGGGGACAAAACCAAAAAGTGATGAGAAAGAATGAGTAAAAGAGTCCAAATTAATTGTTTTGGGTGAATACAAATTATACCATCTTTTTCAAGATCTTAACATCTTATGACCCAATTCTTCTCAGGAGACAGCAAGGCTGTTGGGAGACTAAAACACTGCGCTCCTGAGAAAGGAGCAAAGCCTATCACTGAGATCAGTCAACAGGACTAGATGATTGTGAAGAAGCATGAAATGAAGTTTGCTTATTGTTCCACTTTCCAAATAAAGCTGTTCACCTGCACAAGTTTCCATTGTGACTATGTCACACTCCTTAGGCAAGTCTAACGTCCTCCAAAGAAAAGGACAGAAGTGACAAACTCTGACTTAAAGTTACCAAACTAAAAGGAACCAAAGCTCCTAAGTGAAAGGAAGAGAAGCTCATTGACTCTGGGGTGCAGAATTACTGAAACAGACTCCCAAGGGACATTGAGAAGTCAGCTCCTGAAAATTTTCAAGAAGACCATGGAAATCCATGTGAAATATTTGCCTTCCTCAGTCGTTCTCAGCTGTAGCATCTTACCACCTACTTCTCTCATTACCCTATGCTCTTAACCAACATTATTGCTCCTGCTTCCTTCCTTGCAACATCTTTTTTCAATCCATAGCCATCTGGTTGCACAGTCTCCACCTTCAGAATCAGAACCACAAAACATTTGCAGAACTTGTGGATTTTCAAAAAGTTGGCAGAGAATGTGTTCTCCATAGTGATGGTATCAATTTCCCTGTGTGGGAAAAATGCCAGTTGCTAGTAACAGTATCTGATGCTAAGCAACCAGACTGGTTCCAGGAGGCACTTTGGTGTCTGAAAAGAACACCAAACAAGAATTTGAAGACATATTTATGGTCTTGACACTTTCAAACACTTCAATGTGACCTCAGATAAATCACTTAGTTTCTCTGATGCTCTGTTTTGTTTTTCACCTCTAGAGCAAGCATGGGCTCCTCCAGACCCTATATACTAAGTTCTTCTCTGCTACTTACAACTGTCACTGGGGGTGGAGGAGGATGAGGGTTCATGATTAAGAATTCTTGACAGCCACAGAGCTTTCTCTTCCAGACTAATTAACAGCATGGCTTGTTTGTTGTTGTTTTCTCCTGTTCCAGAAAAACTAGGAAATAAATAGAACAGGATTAGGGGAGACAACCTGGGTCAACACTGAGGGAAAATATGTATCAGTCAAAATCAAAGACTCTATCTAAAAAAGGATAAAGAATAAGAGAAAACATTTGTAATCTCTAGTAAAACAAAAATCACAAAAGAAAAATTCTATGAAGTCATTTATGTTTAACCTGCTCTAAATAAAAATAACCAACAGATAAGTTCACTGTTTGGACCATCTGTATCCGATAAGCATAAGTCTAAATCCTGGCACCATCTGCTCAACTGAAATTTAGTACTCTGTCAATATGCCACATCACAATGATGATAGCAAGGAAAGCAACCTCGTGGAGTAGGATCTAAATAATGACCATTCTTGAACAGGATGAGAAACCAGAGCCACATCAACTTGGTTAGACATTATTTTAGTGTTTTATATTCACCCCAATTAAGACTCATTAGAGGCATGTAACTGACGGACAAAATCAAGCAGGCAGACTTCCACAGCAGAAGAAATATCTGGGGCAGAGGCTCAAAACACCCAAGGACCTTGGATTGATGAGAAGGAACAATAAAAGTGGAAAAATCAAAGCAGAGATTCAACAGTATTTCCATCTATCTAGGGCTAGTCACTGATACCTAGCCACCTGACCTACTAATTTTTCAGTAGGGAACAGGCAAGCCATTAAAACATGTTAAGTAGTGAGATAGCCATTGTCAATATGATAAATCCTTAAATTTTGAGACTTTTAAGATCACCTTACAATGAGGAAATTGAGGCCCACAAGGTTTAGCAGCTTTCCCAGGTCAACACCCAGTTAGGAGCAGAACAAATCTCCTTCCTCCCAAACCATTGCTTATCCCATGATACCTTCCAGCAGCTAACAGCATCTGTATTTATCTTCCCTTCCTTCCTCACACACATATCAAAAAAGTCATGTGCTTTTCAAGCTACTCATCCTAATGGCTTTTCTAAATTTCCCTACTATGGTACTATCTTACAAGCACACTTCTCTAACATGGTGTCTTTCATAATCTTTAGCTCTGTTTCATGAAATATGAGTTGTTCATATTTTATATTCCCTCTACACCACTATGAGAGAGCTATGTCCATGATTTTTAGCTAAGTATAATTAATCACATGATCTCTACTGTGCGTTATTCTAGACATACCAGACTACCTGCCAATTTCATATAATTCCCTTCAAAGGTTCATGACTTTGCACATGCCGTTCCTTCTGCCTGGATAGCTCTCTCCCCCATTCCAGAGCCTGATTCACCAACCCAAATCTTGTTCATCTCAAAAGACCCAACTTAATGTTCCCTCTTCTTTGGAGCTATCCTTGATTTCATCCAAAAGGCAGAACTGATTTCTCCCTCTGCATTTTAATTGTGCCTCAGATACAGTATTTATTCATGGTCTGGTAATTAGTTGTATTTGTACTTGTGTCTTCACTAGAGTATCAGCATTTCATGTGCAGAGACAGGGTTTTATGTATCTTCAGCATCTAATAGTGCCTGGCATCCAGGAGGACCTAGGTAAATGTTTTGTTGTCTAATGCTGTCAATTCTGTAACAGAGTCATTGCCAAGATCTATGCCATTTTCCTTTTTCTAGAATCTATAAATTGACAATGACTATTTGTTTTTTGTTTTTTTTTTTTAATTTCAGCTGCACTGGGTCTTCCTTATGGCACACAGGCTCTCTAGTTGTGATATGTAGGCTCTAGAGGAAGTGAGTTCAGTAGCTGCAGTACACGGGCTTAGTCGTAGTATGTGAGATCCCAATCCCGGATCCAACCCAGGCTCCCTGCACTGGAAGAGCAGAGTCTTATCTATTGGGCCCCCAGGGAAGTCCCTGACAATGACCTCTTGATATAAAAATTACTATGGTAAGTATTGGGTCTATGATAAAATTTGGGGATACAAACAAAGAATAAGGATGTTCAAAATAACAAGTTATTTAAACTCTTATGGTGGGTTTTGTGCCTTTTAAAATAAGAATCGGACATTTAAGTGTTTTTGAAGAGCATGAAAACCATTTCCTTAGGCATAAATTTTCAATAGAGAATCTCAAAATACATGTCTGTAATTTGATAAGAAAGAGACACTATTATGCCATAATTCTTAATGTAAAAACTAAACAATAATAATCTCTCACTTCTGTAACAACAATAACAATAATAAAAGCTAATATTTATTGAGGGCTTACCATAAGCCAGGTATTTTGCTAAGCACTTTATATTTGTAATTTCATTTAACGTTCTTAGCAACTCCATAAGGTACATATTATCATCATTTCCATTTTATAGGTGAGGAAACTGAGATATCAAGGATTTAAGGAACTGTATGCACAATGTCAAATAAGAAATAAGTGACAGAGTGAGGGTTTGACCCAGTCAGACTGACTCTACAGCTCCCGCTCTAAATATAGCCATGGAAACAAAGAACTCAGCAAATTTACTGAAGATCCTCGGGCTAATGAGGAGACAGAGGATTTTATCCTCCATTAGCTGTGACAGAGAAGCCACATCCTTAGGAAGGGGAGCAGATTTTCCCCCCTCCCAAATATATCTGCTTGGTGAAATGATTATTTTAGGCTGATTATCTTCAAAAAACAAGTATAGGAAAAGCCCTAAAAACTTAGAAGTTAACATTTTCAAAGATACATTTACATTTATAAAGGCAATCTCTGTTTAAAAGGGTGTCTCTCTCTCTTTATCAGGAAGAGGATTATCAAATCTCTTGAAATTCTTATAGATGGAGAAAGCAAGGACTTAAATCTGCATAAAATCTTACCACTGTATGTTATGCTTTACCTGATTGTTGTTGTTGCTATTCGGTTGCTCAGTTGTGTCCAACTCTTTGCAACCCCATGGACTACAACATGCCAGGCTTCCCTGTCCTTCACTATTTCCTGGAGTCTGCTCAAATTCATCTCTATTGAGTCAGTGATGCCATCCAACCATCACATCCTCTGTCATCCCCTTCTCCTCCTACCCTCAACACTTCCCAGCATCAGGGTCTTTTTCATTGAGTTGGCTCTTTGCATCAGGTGGCCAAAGTATTGGGATTTCAACTTCAGCATCAGTTCTTCCAATGAATATCCAGGCTTTGCCTTTAACTGGTTTCCCACATGCCCTACCCTCATCTTCTTTTATCTTTAGCTGAAGATGGTATTAAACATGATGGGTTGGGCCATTTCAGGAGTTACTCAGTTTTCCTGGGTACCTCCCATGTATACAGAAGGCATACATACTATTACAGTTTTGTTTGTTTTCCTCAAGTTAATCTATCTTTCATTATAGAGGGTTCGGAGCCAAGAATCTAGAAAGATAAAATGAAAATTATTTTTCCTCCCTTCACTTGAGAGAGGCACTAGAAGCTTCAAAGAAATAGGAAGCATAAGAGTTTTATCAACCCAGAGGAATAATGGATTGTTACATTGAATGGATTGTTATTGAAATCACTGAATCAGTAGACTAAGCTTTGTGCATAAAAACAAGATTATCATCCATGCAAAATGATTCCTCCTAGCATACACTGAGAACATTTTTTTCATCATCTGGGTGTGCTTGTGTATTTTTATGGGATAGAAATTGAGCTGGGCTTTAGTGAGGCTAGTGTATATTTCCTGGCAATCATTTATTTATTGCTTATTGGCCAGCTTTATTCTTTCATCCAGAAGAGACAGAGTGAGTGATGTACTTCTGTTTTCATTTGGAGAGAGAGGAAAAGGCTGAGGTCCCTTTAGGGAGAGATTGGTTTCTTGCCCATCTCAGTAACTCATTTTTTTTTTAATCATGATAACTTTTATCTTTGGAAAAGAGAGGGATTCTGAGGTATACAGTTATATATATATGTCTCAACTTCTTTCCTGTAGTTATCATCTTATTTGAGCCATACAACAACCTACTAAGGTAGGTGAATTTGTTCCCATTTTTCACAGGAAAGCCTGACTCAGCTGTACACCTTGGCTCACAAAGCTGGTAAATAGCACAAATAGGGTATGAGACTCACTCTCATCCTTCTGATTCCATGGAACAGCCATTTGTCTTTGAGTGAAACTTCTTACAAACTACCTCACTGGTTCAGCATCTCTCATGTTACCTAAATAGTTTGTGATCCCTGGGATGAAGAAGGTATTCATGAAAATAGTAATTATTCAAGCAAGACAGACTGAGTGGGGGAAAAAAAATGTGTGAAGCTTTTATATATCACACTTCTCCAGAGTGAAATCCTGACTGTTTCTAATGGAGTGAGGCCAAGGAGCAACAGCTTAAGAGATAGATGGCCACAGTCTCTACCAAACAGGGAGGTTTGAACAATTCATCTTGACTTTTGAATTTGGAACATCCAAGGGAAACATCAAAAGCAAAAATGATTCATTTCCTACCCATTACAGCCCTTGTTTTGCATCAGGTAACTGGGAGTGCAAATGTTTCTGTACGAAAGGAACCTACAGTAATTGAAGATTATTTTCTTTACAACAGATCATCTCCTGCTCATTTATGTAAATTTTTTTTGCCTAACCAGAAAATATTACAATTCTTTTTTAATCCTTGAAGACTTTTGTCTAACAAATACTATAGCTTCCTGGCTGCAAAGCAGATACTGCAGAGATTAAACGATGAGTACTAATTAGGGTTTTTTAATTCTCCCTTGTCTCCCTCCCCTTCCTTAGGATTGACTACCTGGACAGGAAATGATTTATCACAACCAGATAAAACCAGTCAGCACAATTCAAACACCTGTGCAATTTTGCCTTATCTTCCTAGGTAAGCTGGGTTCCTTTTATGCTCATTATCTGTCCTGTTTATGGAAGATCGAAAAGGTGTAAAACAAGAAAAACACAACTGGAACAATGGATTCCATTTAAAGCGCAAATAATGCAACAGTCCTTTGGGGATGGGACTAAGATAGAACCTAAAGCCATTATCACTAAACTCTTGTATTTTCACAATAAAAATTAAAAGAGGTGGATGGGGAAAACAAAAAGAACTGTGAGGAGGACTGACATGCAAGCTTCACACATCTCTTTGCTTTCTTCTTTCTCTCTTTTCAGGCTTAGGGAGAAAGTTCTGATAGATAAGACTCCTATAATATTAGGCTGGAAACAGAGTTGACCTTGATGGAATCAAGCTCTCACAATGTAGACTTTAATATCATAAGAAAATGAATTTAAAATAATAGAGTCAGAATTTCTCCTGGGACTGAAAAAAAGTGACAAAGATCACAATCTTCATCTCCACTTGTGCCTACAAGAACAACACCAGCAAAATTAACTTTCACAATTGACATCACTGTCTTTTATTTAATGGTTGATATGGCTTTCGTTATGAAACTGGAGGCCCATTCAAATGAGTACCTGCAAAGCATGTATCCAAATCAGGAAGACACTATTCTACAATGATTGAAAAACAATTGCTCAGCCAGAAACAAAGGTTCCATGCTTCCAGTCCGGCATGAAAAAATATAGAATCTCAGGGTCCACACATTAATCTATATGAGATATGAGTGAGCAACCTGGGGTTCCTTTAAACAGAGGCTGCTTAAGCTTCACTTTCCAAGATAGTAGCCACTTGTCATTTGCATCTATTGAGCATGTGAATATGGCAAGTGAAACTCAATTTTTAAAATTAATTTATTTATATTAATTAAAGGCTAATTACAATATTGTGGTACTTTTTGCCATACTTGACATGAATCAGCCATGGGTGTACATATGTCCCCCTGTCCCTAATCCCCCTCCCACCTCCCTTCCCGTCCCATCCCTCTGAGTCATCCCAGTGCACTGGATTTGAGTGCTGTGTTTCATGCATCAAACTTAGATTGGTCATCTATTTCACATATGGTAATATACATGTTTCAATGTTATTCTCTCAAATCGTTCTATCTTCACCTTCTCCCAGAGTCCAAAAGTCTGTTCTTTATATCTGTGTCACTTTTTCTGTCTCACATATAGGGTATTGTTACCATCTTTCTAAATTCCATATATATGCATTTGTATACTGTATTGGTGTTTTTCTTTCTGACTTACTTCACTCTGTATAATAGGCTCCAGTTGCAACCATCTCATTAGAACTAACTCAAATGTGTTCTTTTTCACAGCTGAGTCATATTCCATTGTGTATATATACCACGACTTTCTTATCCATTGACCTACTTGTATATTTTGGAGATTAATTCTTTGTCAATTACTTTGTTTGCTATTATTTTCTCCCATTCTGAAGGCTGCCTTTTCACCTTGCTTATAGTTTCCTTCATTGTGCAAAAGCTTTTAAGTTTAATTAGGTACCATTTGTTTATTTTTGCTTTTATTTCCATTACTCTGGGAGGTGGATTATAGAAGATCCTGCTGTGATTTATGTCAGAGCGTGTTTTGCCTATGTTTTTCTCTAGGAGTTTTATAGTTTCTAGTCTTGCATTTAGATCTTTAACCAATTTTGAGTTTATTTTTGTGTATGATGTTAGAAAGTTGAAGAACTCAATTTTTACATTTTATTTAGTTTTAATGATTTAAAAATTTTAAAAACTGAAGTTCTAAAAAATATTCAGAAATATATTAAAAAGATATATTGGGTTATATTAAAACATTTTATTCAAGTTCATTTTACTCTTTCTTTTTGCTTTTTGTCATCTGGCTACTAGAACATTTTAAATTACATATATAGCTCCTATAATGTTTCTGTTGATGAATATTGCTCTGAAGACTGCAGAATCTACCTTAGGGATAGAATCCACCATAGATCTATTGGAGGAATCTGTTGGGTTGGCCAAAAAGTTCGTTTGGTTAGTGAATATGCTTTTCAATAAAGTTCTTGCTGAAAATGAAAAATATGTCTTTTATTTTTACTTAAAACCAAATGAACATTTTGGTCAACCCCCAATATTTAAATTCCATCAAAAGGTGCTAATTTTCCAGAAAGAGAAAGGC
The DNA here is from genome assembly GCA_007570785.1 of Antilocapra americana. Classification (NCBI taxonomy): domain Eukaryota; kingdom Metazoa; phylum Chordata; class Mammalia; order Artiodactyla; family Antilocapridae; genus Antilocapra; species Antilocapra americana. The sequence continues at coordinate 8,599,304 of ML661893.1, forward strand.
TGGCAGCTTGGTCTTCTGACAACATGGGCACATGTCATATGAAGGATGAGAGTCCAGGTTCTAGAAACCCATGGCTCAGGTCTGAACCCCAGCTCTCCTTCTTACTAGGAGATTTGGGCAACTAGCTTAGTCACTGTGATTCCATCTCAACGTGACTTTTCCCATCACTTTGAGTGTTCAGACAGTGAATCTAATATATTTAGCAAGTAAGTGCTCAAAATATATAGCTATTACTATTGTTGTTGTCATTAGCAAAGCTTTGTTATTTGAACATTATTAGGAGATTATCTGAAACCCAAATGTTAATTTAAGAAAAACTGTGATCTTATGGACCATACACAATAATATATTTGCTAAATATACACACAAAAAATACTTTGCCAAAGGATGAAATAATAAATCCATCCTTTGGCAAACCATCAGGTATCAAGAACATTCAAGATTTGAGAATAGCTTACTCTTCTTAATGAAGATTTAATGACATGGTTAAAAACCTTTGTCTTTTCTTTTCATGATACTTTCATTTCTGGAACATTCTTGACAGCAGTAGGGAGCAAAGGTATAGCAGAGGGTGGGAGGGACTTTGTCAAACTCATAATTCAGCCTAATGCTCACCTTACAGGCAGCATTCATGGAAAGTGATTTATATACAAATTTGCTTATCAGTCTATGCCCTCCATTTAAATATAAGCTTCATGAGAGCAGAAACTGTGTTCACTCTGAATCTCTAAAACTTAGAACATATCTAGTAGATAACAAGCATTCAATAAATATTTATCAAATAAACTAATGAAGACTTAGTAAATAATAGTATAGCTAAAAAGAAGAAATATATGAGAATGGGCCCCTAAAATGTACCCCAAATATTCATAATATAGTCAGATATCATGAAGTATCACATAAGCATTAAACAATAGTGAATTTAGGTAACACTAAACTAGCAGCGAAAGCAGAAGGAAGACACTGGTAAGGATGAATGGTGATTACTAGATGCTTACAAGTCTTCTCACCATGTAGGATGAAATCCAGCAGCTTAGCATGTCATATAAGGCCATTCACATCTGATTTCTACTTAGCTCTCCATACAGAGTCTTTGTCTGCCCTCTGCCCTTATATTCTAACCATGAGGTTAGGGAAACAAGCCATGATCCATCTCATTTCCATGCCTCAGCACCTGCTTTTCCTGTAATGCTATTCCTTGTATTGTCTGCTTCATAAATTCCTCATTCTTCATGTCTTTGTTTAAGAACTGCCACCTTGGGGAAGAAAGCCCTGATCATTCAATATTCCACACAGAATTAAGCTCTCCTCTTCTATTTTTTCCAATACCTGTATCACCTCTATATAAAAGTAGTTCATACATTCATACATAACATACCACTTAAGTCATGTATAAAGATCTACTGGCATAAATCAAGCCATAGATTTGTACATAATAGTCATTCCAAAACAAGAAAAAATTCACACTCCTAGTTATAGGAATTTAAGGTAGTAACTCTGAAATACAGTTCCTACATTTAATACCTTTTTTTTAACTTTGATATTTTTCCCTACCTAATTGAAAATTCACTTAACTGGCTTAAGTCCAATGATATCCATTTGAGGCTAAAGATTTGCCTCAGTCAGCATGCCTAACGATGTACATCTTTGTCTCAACTATATTAAGATTATGAGATATACCCTTATCACCTATATTAGCATACCCATTTGCTATTTTCTACTCATCTTCACTGCACTGGTGTTAAGTTGGTGCTTAATAAATCTGCGCTGGTGAATGAATGATTTGGTAGGCAAATGACACAAAGCATCTGACATGCCTCAGCCCCTTTTAATTAACCACAGGATAGAGGTAGGGAAACATACCACACATAAGCCATTATGTATATCATGTGGGTAAGAGAGATGAGTCTTGCAAGCCAGATTAAAATTGCAGTACTGATGCCTCCTAGGTTTGGAATCTTTGACTTATTTACTAATTCTTGGCCTCAACTTTTCTTTCTAAAATTAAGGACACAGAGTTGTTACAAAGCTGAAATAATTTAATTCTTGGTGCTTTCAGTACCAATACAGATGATCTTTGAATTCTCTCAAATCCTCTCTTCCAATAGTCACATTTTGCACCCTCCCTCAGCCAGTCTCTTCCAGGGCCAAACCCTGAATTTTGTCATTATTAATTGTTTGACCCTCTGTAAGTTCAGTTTCAAACATCTTACCATCTCCTCCTAGCTTTCCAGCTCGTTTTCTCCAATACAAGATTCTAACAACCTTTGACTCCACAGGGACCATAGGTGCATTGATCCTACATCTTTTTATTGTCCTTCATCTCTCTCATATCCTCGCTGCACTTCTTAGCAACTTAAATTCAATAGCCAATCATTTTAATAACTTTCTTGCTTACATTTTCAACTCTTTTTGCCTGCACTTTGCAAAACCTCACACTTGCTGGTTAGGATCAAATCAGGGTCTGCTTGTCACCTGCTCCTATGCAGTTGGATGCAGCTGGAGAAAAATGCATAGCCACACTGAATGGTATCACTTTGAATTCACAGCCACTTGCTCCAAGTGAGTTCTTGATGCTGCCAGTCAATACTTCCCCCTAGTTCATTCACTCTCCCACAGCACTAAAGAACTGTTTAAAACATCTCCTCACTCTTTAAACCTCACTTACCTTCTTTACAATCATCAGTATTATAGTTTCTTATTTTATTGAGCAGACAGAAGCAAAACAAAGAGAAATCAACAAGCTCCCACCAAAGCATTCCAATTGTGTCTGTACTCAAACACTCCAGTACTATTTGCTTTATATATACATATACATATATACATACACACATAAATGTGATTGTATGTACATATAGTATTTCAATATCTATTATATATCTAGTCTGTATTCATACATCTTGTTACTGTAAATGAACTGTCCAGGCTCATAACAAAGAATAAACTCTATACGCACTCAATTTTATTCTGTCTTACTTATCCAAGGATATCACTCCAACTGTCTCTCCTCTTTCTCCTGTATTGTTGAATTTTCTCTAACTCCTGAATCCTTCCTGCATGAATGCTAAGCCGTTTCAGTAGTGTCCAACTCTGCCACCCCATGGACCTCAACCCGCCAGGCTCCTCTGTCCATGTGATTCTCTAAGCAAGAATACTGGAGTGGGTTAGCCGTGCCTTCCTCCAAGGGGTCTTCCCAACCCACGGATTGAACCCATGTCTCTTATATATTCTGCATTGGCGGGTGGGGTCTTTACCACAAGTACCACTGGGAAGCCCTGAATTCTTCCTGTGTATGTGCTCAGTCCCTTCAGTTGTGTTTGACTCTTTGCAACCCTATGGACTATAGCCTGCCTGGATCCTGTCCATGGGATTCTCCAAGCAAGAACACTGGAGTGAGTAGCCATGTGCTCCACCAGGGGATCTTTCTGATCCAGAGATTGAACCTGTATCTCCTGCTTCTCCTGCATTGCAGAAAGATTCTTTACCTCTGAGCCACCAGGGAAGTCCCAAATCCTTCCTACCAGCATATAAATATACTTTTTCTTCTACCACATTCAAAAAAATTTTGATCTCATTTTCTGTTCTACCATCTAATTTCTGTATTTCATCTTCTAGAAGAGATCTGTTACTCAACAAACCAATATATCTTAGCAATCAAGAAGGATTTACAATCTCAGGAGTCAAATAGACTTGACCAGAGTCAGAATCTTAATTTTATTATTTACTAGCTGTGAACTTTGGTAAGGAGCTCCCAAGGTCTCAGTTTTCTTATCTGTAAGAAAAAGTAATCATCAGCTCCTAAGGTTATTTCAAAGAGAGAGCACTGTCACATCTATAAAGCACTTATCACAGTGCCTGTCATATGATTTGTGCTCAGTCAGTGACATCTATAATTTTAGAGCACAGTTAAAAGAAGAAAAGCAAAAACCAAAAGAAATGGAGGACAGTGAGAGGCTATACTTCTCTATATCTAAGGTTTCAGGATTTTCACCAAGATTCAGAAGGAAAAGGGGTTGCGAGGGACAACTGGTTTTAACATTAAGAATCAATTTTTCTTTTTATTTTTGTTTCTAACTTTGCTGTTATATATGTCTAGACTTCTAAGGTAATAGAAAACTGCTAGTAACATAAAGTGGTTATACCAATATTATACTCTTAAGGAACTCTCCTCAAATTCAAAACTAGTAGAGCTGGTAAAAAAAAAAAAAAAGAGCTCATTTTCAGTATACTTCATGATTTAAACAGAGTTTCAGGTTAGTCAGAGGTTCATGATTAACTATGCCTTTTATCTGGAGATGAAGAATGCCTGTCAGAGCATCTAGATTCACCTTCTATCAGACTAACTCACTCATCTCAATTTGCTACAGATTCAAGAACCAGAACTTAAAAATATGTCTTTGTAATTTTTTTAATTTTTAAAGACACATGCTTATTTATTTATTTAGCTTAGGTATTTGGTAACATGGAGGAAGACAAGAATAAATCTCTCCTATTCCATTTCAAATGTTTTATGACTTCTTTTTAGTACTATGAAATTTTGTGCCTTTTCATATCTGTGGTACCTAAGAAATCAAAATCTTAAAAATAATGCTGTGTAGGAGTCCCTGGGAGAAGAGATCGTATCCCAGGAGTTTTGTGTGGGTAACTGAGGACAGATTTGCAGATTTCAGCTCAATCTGGTTTAATTTTTTTTAAGCTGTATCATAGGAAAATCATGTTCAGACGGCTTGAAATTTAAAGAGGAGAGAAGAAGGGAAATCAGTCCTGTCCAGCACCTTCTGCCACCCTACCTTCTGGGCTGATCATTTAATCTTGAGAGCCAGTTTCCTTGAAGAGCTGCTTTTGACAATTCAAAAAAGATAGGACTGCCATCTGGCACTTCGGTGGCATTGCATGACAGTTAAGAGTGCAGGAATTGGGGTCAGGGCAGCCGGGATTTGAAATCTTGCTGGTAGCAATTATGAGATCACGTGGCAGTGACTTGGGTCTGTGGGGTAGGGAGAATTATTATAAAGTTAAGCCCCATCACCCACCCTTGATCTCCATCAGTCCACCTTCACCTTCATTCTTGATATGAGTGAATGAATTCTGCTTGAACTTCATACTACTAGGTTTTTCCCATCCAGAAATTTTGAAGCAGCCACTAACAGTGACCTGGAGCAAGTCAAATCTCTCTCTAAGCCTCAATTTTTTATTGTAGAGGTTTCATGAGGATTACATGAGGAACACTTGACAAGATACCTGACATCAAGTTCAGGTATAAAAGATAGCTATGATTGTGGTTAGCAACTCAGAATTTAAATATATGCCACTGCATACTTACATTTTATTTCTTTCTGCTCAGGAGGACTTCAGTAGCAAATTAAGACAGCAATTATTTGATTACATTGCATCTGGTTGTTTGGAAGAAAACTTGTTTTCCCATAAAAGGAAGCAAATTACCGAGGCAAATCACAGACTATAAACAATATGAAAATACAGCTATGATAAAAAGAAAGTGTTCCTGCTGTTTTTATATGGAAGAATATCGCTGGTATGAGGGATTATTTGCAAACACCCCCAAAGTAGATTTTTTTGTTTACAATTAATTCTTCACATTAGGATGGAAAGCAGCATCTCAACCAGAGATTTTACCATGGTCCCTTAAGTTCTTTGGAGGATATAAATATTAATAAAACAACATACTAACCTCAGGTTTTATTCACAATATATAAGACAATTCCAGACTACTAGGTGAAAGCATATAAAGTCATTTGTAATGACCATTTTCCATGCTTTCAATAGTAATAACTTCCATTGCTTAGTTGTACAAAAAAATAAAATAAAATGGATAATTAAGGTAACCTTCTCCGTACTGTAACAAATTAAGAGGTAAAATTAATTTACTTTTGTTCTTAACCTTTTTTAATAACTGCCTTTCTCCAATCCATCCTTCATTTAGACTTGCCCTGAGAACTAATCATAAGTCAATGAAAATTTAAAAAGGAGAAAGGAGAAACTTCCCTTGTGGCCCACTGATTGACTATCCACCTTCCAGTGCAGGGGACACAGATTCAATCCCTAGTTGGGTACTAAGATCCCACATGCCTTGGGGCAACTAAGCCCATGCACCACAAGTACTAAAGCCCATGCAGCCTTAGAACCCATGCTCCATAACAAGAAAAGCCCACTCACCACAACTAGAGAAAGCCCATGTGCAGCAACGAAGATCCAGCTCAGCCAAAATTAAACGAGTAAACTTTTGAAAAAATAAAAAGCAGAAAAAAATACACAACTAATAAACCTGACCAAAAAGGTAAAAAGCTAATTTTTCAATAGATAAAAATTCACCGTATGTTTAGAATGTCCAAGTTAGAGTTTTCAAACAGCTATACTGACCCTTTGATGCTGTGCTCAGTCACTCAGTCATGTCTGACTCTTTGTAACCCCACGGACTATAGTCCGCCAGGCTCCTCTGTCCATGGAATTTTCCAGACAAGAATACTAGAGTAGGTTGCCATTTCCTAATCTAGGGGATCTTCCCCAACCAGGGATCAAATCCATGTCTTTTATGTCTCCTGCATTGGCAGGCAGGTTCTTTACCACTAGCACCACCTGGGAAGCCTGTACCTATACCTACATGTATATCTATGCTGCTGCTGCTTAGTCACTTCAGTCATGTCTGACTCTATGGACTGTAGCCTGCCAGGCTCCTCTGTCCCTGGAATTCTCTAGGAAAGAATACTGGAGTAGGTTGCCATGGCCTCCTCCAGGGGAATCTTCCCAACCCAGGGATCAAACCCAGGTCTCCCACATTGCAAGTGGATTCTTTACCATCTGAGCTACCAGGGAAGCCTATACCTATACCTATACCTATACTTATATCATCAGTTGCTTTCACCATGAGAGGTAATCACCATGAGAGGTAATTTCACATGGTACGGCAAAAATAAGTTAATGCCTCCTACACACCAGACACCATGCTAGGGGCTATGGATACACAAAAACAGGACAAACAGAGTTCCTAGCTCCTGCCCCCATGAAGTTTACAGTCTGCTGAGAAAAAAAAGTAATAATAATAAGTAAAGCAAGCAAATATTTACACATGTGAACAGTGCTATGACAGAAACACAGAGCTGAATAGAGAATGATGAGGAAGCCCTGGCTCCTCCAGCTGGGATGGTGACAGAAGGCTTTTCCAAGGAAAAATTATTAAAGCCTGACCCAGAAAAGCAAGAGGCGGAAGGAAGAGTTCACAAGTGCAATGTCTCAAGGTGGGAGACTGACGGCCTGTTATAAAAGCTGTCAAAAGGCCACGTGATGGTGCTGTGGGTGGACCAGGGCCTGCGGAAGCAGTAGGAGAGATAAAAGCACCAAGGGAATTTCAGGAATGCGGTATGGGGTGTGTTTCTCCTTTTGTTAAGGAAATGAATAGCATTAATCCAGAGGGAAACCAGTGAGAAGCAGCCTGATTGTTTGAGAAAACACAAGATCAGCTCCATCAGATCCACATTTTCTCAGTTTATTCTGAATCCAAACATTCCTATTCATAAGATGAACCAAAAGAGCCTAGAAACAAACTAAGACAAGCAAACAAGACAGCGTGACCTTGACTTAATCCTCACTGTACCACCATGAGAGAAGCTTCTGTGTTCCCCTTTTAGAGATGAGATGAATGTTCTGAAGGGTCAAGAGGTTAAGACACTCTCCCAAGGGTGCCCTGGTAGGAAGGAACAAAACTAAGGTTTTCATCCAGACACATCTGATGCTGTTACTGTGCTCAATCATATTTTCACTGTCATTCACAGGGTGCACATCCATGGTTAAAACTAAGTATCAGGTAAAACTGGTATTATCATTCATTTCACATTTCATTCATTTAATATTTCACATTTTATATCTTGAGATTTTTATTTTAAATTTTACATTTAATTTCTTTAAAATAAAATTAACACTTTGCATCTTTAAAATGTGGTGTTTTAGAGAATTCCCTGGTGGTCCAGTGGTTAGGAAACTACAGCTGCATTACCAAGGCCCACGTTCAATTTCTGGTTGGGGAACTTAGATCCTGCAAACAGTGTAGTCATGCAAAAAAAAATTCAAAACTGAAATGCGGTGTTATGAATTTATTGACCCACAAATGCTTACTGAGCACCTCCTGTGTGCTCAGCACTGGGATAGTTACTGAAAAAGTTGTGTGTGAGACTGACAAGGCAAGTCAGTAATCCTTAAGGTTAAAATAATAATCATGACATCATTTTGAGAATCTAAAAGGAGACTATAGATATAATTATAAAGTATCTTTAGAATTGATTACTGTTCACCTAAGGCTATCATTTGGCTTCTGATTTTGCACATACACTTTCACAAGACAAAGGTTTGATGGAAGGGAGAAATGAAGAGTTTAAAAACGAAGATATTGGTTCCTTGAGTAATCAAAATCATTCACAGTAGAAATGATAGAATTAACTACATGAGAAATGGAGCAATGGCTAATGATTTTCAGATACCCCTAAGCCATCCTAGGATAGAATTTCTATGATTCCATCAGTCAGCTAGTATCTTAAAGTCAACAGATGCATTAGGATTTTAGCATTTTCTCCTCTAAGCATTAATATAAAATGTAGTTAAATGTCCTGACACCCCAAGTTCAGATTAGAAGTTTTGTCTCTACCCTTTCATCAGTTGACACTTCTTTATTGCATGAGATTGAAATTGCTCATTAACTAGTTCAATCTCTTCTTAAACTACATGCTCCATGACAACACTGATGACCAAATGCTTCTCATTTACAGGTGAATCTCTGGAACTGTGTGCATCCTCTGGTGCATAGTAGGTGTTCTAGAAGGAATGTATAAGCCAACCATTGCTGAGACATTTAGGAACCTAACACACACAAAAGCAAAGGCTCAGCAAGGTCCCAGGGACTGGCATATACTCACACAACAGAAGGTAGCAAACAGAATTCTGTACAAGCAACAGAGGCTAGACATAGAATCTACCAATTAAAAGAGGTCATTCTAAAATGCCATTTGCAGCAACATGAATGGACCTAGAGATTATCATATTTAGTGAAGTAAGTCAGACTGAGAAGGAGAAATATCACATGACATCCCTTATATGTGAATCTAAAAAGAAATGATACAAATGAACTCACAAAACAGAAAAAGACAGATTTAGAGAGTAAGCTTATGGTTGTGGGGTGAGGGAAAGATGGTGGGAAGGGATAGTTAGGGAGTTTGGATAGGCATGTACACACTGCTATATTTAAAATGGATAACCAAGAAGGACCTACTGCGTAGTACAGGGAACACTGCTTAATGTTATGTAGCAGCCTGGATGGGAGAGGAGGAAAATGCATTTGGGGGAAAATGCATACATGTATATGTATGGTTGAGTCCCTTTGCTGCTCACCTGAAACTATCACAACATTGTTCGTTAATTGGCTACACCCCAATACAAAATAAAAAGGTTTTAAAAAATAATCAAAGGAGGTCATTCTAAGGAAGGGATGACAAGATCTTGGTATAAAACTAAATTGTACTTCACATGATGCTTTGTTCTTTGTGCAGATGATGGAAGGTTTCAAGGGCCTGCAGTTTCTAATCCATGAGGCCTGTGCACATTGTGAATCACTTCCCTGGCAGATTGTAGAGAAGTACTAGAAAATCACGAGCATGAGGAGTTTGTGAATCAGCATCTCAATTCTTTGCATACAGATATGATATTTGCTACCCCTCCCATCTGGACAACCCTGCAAAAAACAAAAAGGCACTTTATATGAGACAGGTCTTCAGTAAGTGTGAAGCAATCAGATCTTTCCAAACAAACAAATATTTTACATTACCGAGCATCCAAAGATCTGAAAATGGTCTTTAAAATGTTGAAAGTATCACACATTAGAACAGACTCATCAGAACTCCAGGCCACAAAAGTATTTATTCAGAAAAGCCAAACAACACTGCTGTTTTCTAAGGAGTGCTTTTTTATGCAAATAGGGATGAACATCATGCCATTTCATTGCAGCTTGACAAGATGTACACCTTCACACAGGTATCCCTCTGTTTAAAGAAAAATATATTTCACCTAGTTGGCTAAAAAACAAACTAGTGCAAATGGAATCCTATTTTCCACTTGCACTTCAGTGGATATTTGCAAGTATGAGCCCGTAGGAAAATTTCTCCGCCTGACATAACTGAATACTTAACACTGTAAGAAATTGAGCCATAACGCCTGGCCAGCGCTCGATGTGCTTCTCATTTTCGGCCAGCTCTTTTTCCGTCAAGGGCTCTGCAACATTTCCTCAAGTCCAGAGTATTCCCTTGGCTTTGATTTTGTGCCTCTGCCACACTCTAACAGTCATACGCCCCATTTCCCCAACCCTCACCACTAGAATTTCTCTGCTGTTCCACGGCTCCCTTTACAGAAAAATCACCATTACTGGAACCTGGCTCTCCTTTTCTCTATGTAACAGCCTGGCAGTGCCAATCCACAGTTTACAATTTGTCTAAAACACAATATTCAGCAGCCCAAAAGTCTCTTAAGTGTGAAAGTGTTAGTCGCTCAGTCATGTACAACTCTTTACGACCCCATGAACTGTAGCCTTTGTCCATGGAATTCCTCAAGCAAGAATACTGGAGTGGGTTGCCATTCCCTTCTCCAGGAGATCTTCCCAACCCAGGGACTGAGCCCAGGTCTCCCGCATCTCAGGCTGATTATCTACCATCTGAGCTACCAAATGTGCACCAGGTTATATATAAAGAATGGGTTGCCTCCTATTCTCACCCATTTAAGTAGTTCACAATCACATTATATCAGATACACTCAGAATAAAAAGTTGCTGTAAATGGGAATAATTGGGGCTTCCTAGGTGGCACTAGTGGTAAAAGAACCCACCTGCTAATGCAGGAGATGTAAGAGATGCAAGTTCGATTCCTAGGGCAGGAAGATCCCCTGGAGAAGGAAATGGCAACCTACTATAGTATTCTTGCCTGGAGAATCCCATGGAGAGAGGAGCCTGGAGGGCTACAGTCCATGGGGTCACAAAGAGTCAGACACAACTGAAGTGACTTAGCACACATACACAAATGGGGGTGTGGAAATTATCAGAACTTTCTGCCTCAGAATGAAACTGATGAATACAAGTAGAAAAGTATGAATTTCTTCACATGGGGCAGTTTTTGAATGGGTCACATGGTACCAGACTCCAGAGTACTCTTGTTCAGTATGTAAATCGTGTCTGACTCTGCAACCCATGGACTGCAGCACACCAGGTTCCTCTGTCCTTCATGATCTCCCACTCTTATTTCCTTTCAAAGTCACACAGTACAGCTACTCGGTGTGAAGCAAATGTCTTGTTTTCACTTCTGGAGCAATTTAAATGATCTTATTGTCAGGGGCATTACTCAGTAACCATTTTCTATCGCCGTGAAGGAAAATTCTCTCTAGGCTGAGATTCCTAAAAGGTTATTCCTTCAATGACTGAATTTATAATTTAAATTATATTCTTAATTTTAAATTCTACCATATATTCTCCTAGATTCTGAAAAACCACATGTTGAAAATAAGGTGGGGAGAAAAGCCATTATTAATGACTTGCATTATGGAATAGCCAAGGGAAGAAAAAAGTTGCTGGAATGGGAAGCTTTTTGAAGGGTTTATTTTTATGTTTATTCAGATTCAATTAAAATCAGTAGCTTGAATTTCCTCTTTAAAAGTCACTTCTAGATGCTTTTGTTTTTCTTTTTTTCTTTTTAACATGCATATAATCAACAGACTGGACAGAGTATTCAGGAAGACTATTAAAAAGAATCAGGTGTGTTATTTACAGTAAGGACCTGTATCTTGTCATTCTCAGAGGTTCTTGAAATTACTTACTAACATTTCCTTAGCATTGCTTGGGTGATGGGAGCTGTCATCAGCACTTTCTATATAGCAACCCATTCAATTCTCGTAACCACACTGAGGTAAGTACCACTGTTACCATCTCCATTTTCCAGGTGAGGAAACTAAAGCACAGTCAAGTGATTTGCCAGTGATCAAACAGGTAGGGATTCAAACTCAAACAGTCTGGGCTCCCACACACAGGCTCTCAACCACCATTTCACATTGCTGCTGCCTCTGATCACTAAGGAGCTAAGAATGGAGGGAGAGAGGAAGCGGAATCCCTTGGCAGTAAGAAGATTAAGGAGGCTAGCTTGTCATCCTCACAGCACACTTTACATTCTAGCAGATCCCTCTCAATTTTGCAGCACTTTTCTGAAGCCCAAGTCTCCTCGGGTTGTTCCTTAAACCCTGGCTCCACCCCAGCTTCAATTTGCTCCTGCTTGGGTGCATCAACTAAAAGGAAACCACAGGAGACTTGCTGCTGGTAAGTGTTTTTCTCAGTTCCCTGGAGCTAGAATGTCTGTGCAGGTGTTAAGAGCTAGGCTAAGCACTTTACATACAAAATGGAATTCTCCCAGAAAGATGCCCTGCCCTTAGACTCCGGGCAAGTCAGGAGATGCCATCATTATTACTAATCACACCAGAACAATCACACCATCATTGCTCTCCAGTTCTTCAGTTAGGGGATGATGTAATGTTAGATTCAAGACAGTGGCAAGTATGACCATAGCAGAAGTCTGCTGCATGATGACCTAAAGAGGGGGGAGCGAGGGGAGGCTCAAGAGGGAGGGGAGATATATATACCTATGGCTGATTCTTGCTGTTGTACAGCAGAAACTAACACAACATTGTAAAGCAATTAACATATACATTATATATATATGTATGTATAAATATATATTATGAGTGTGTGCTCAGTCGCTTCAATAGTATCTGAATTGGCAACCAAGTGGACTGTAGCCTACCAGGCTCCTCTGTCTATGGGATTCTCCAGGCACGAATACTGGAGTAGGTTGCTGTGCCCTCCTCTGGGGATCTGCAGTGGGCATTTAGTTTCCTTCTTTGAGAAATATTTACGAAGTGCCTACAGTTTTGCAGATTTTTGGCCAGGTGTATCAAGAGGAATATGACTGACAGTTCGTATCTTCACAGAACTTGCTATCTAATGTTACAGAACCAGTTAAATAAGCAGGTGTAAGGCAGCATTATTTGTGTCATGATAAAAGAAAATAGGGTCCTTTGGAGCAAATATAAGAGGTACCTAATCTAGAAGTGGTGGGCTAGAAAAGCTTCCCATAAAAGGAACCTAAAGATGTGGGACCTGAAGTACTTAATCAAAGCAGGTGGAGGCATAGTTCCAGGCAGAGGGAACATCATGTACAAAACTAAAGAAGTAAGTGTATAACAGCATTCAGGATCTGAGGTTAAAAATGCAAGGGACGGGAGGGCAACAGAAAAGGCAAGGGACAGAAGTAGGAGTCATGTAACAAACAGCTGTGATTCATGTTAGGGAGTGACATGGTCAGACTCACACGTTAGAAATCTCACCATATCTGCAGCAGGAAGAAAAGACCCAAAGAGGATCACACCAGACATGGATGGGAAAGCCAATTTTATTTTCTTTGTCTAGAAAACCAATATTGATGGCCTGGGTCAGAGTAACATCATTGGAGATGGGAAGAATGGATGGATTTGAGGTAGATGACGGGAAAGAACCAACAGAACTTGGAGTTTGGAGAACTGGTAAGAGAGAAAGAAGAGCCACCCAGGTTTTATCCTTCCCTGGAGAACTGGGCAACTGATGCAGCCATTTACTGAGATAAGAAACATAAGGAGAGGTTTGGGAAACATGTATAACAAGTTCAGTGGAGTTTCCATACAGTTGAACAAACCCAAGAATGCAAAATTAGAATAGCCAGTAGGCAAACTTTCCCTGGCCATTCGAAAAATGATTCCCTCTCCCAGTCAATAGGAGCCTTCTTGGTAGGTTCACTGCATCCCTGATGGTAACTCAGCCTAGTGACAAGAACAGCAATGGAATACCAAGCAGTTCTAGGGCTTCCCTGGTGGCTCAGGTGGTTAAAAAAAAATCTGCTGCAATACAAGAGACCTGAGTTTGAGCCCTGGGTTTGGAAGATCCTCTGGAAGAGGTCATGACAGCCCACTCCAGTATTCTTGCCTTGAGAATCCCCAGGGATGGAGGAGCCTGGTGGGTTACAGTCTACGGAGTCGCAAACAGTCGGAAATGACTGAGCGACTAAGCACAGCACAGGCAGTTCTTGGATGACTAGGAAGGAAAACACGGGCCGGCTATATCATCAGAATCAACTTGAACCATGGTGAGAATAGGTCCCAATTGTTATTTGCCTATATGAGAATTATGAAAAAACTAACAATAAGAAGGTGTCCTTCCCTTGCTTCCAAAACATATAGCATTTCAATCTGCCAAAGCAAATTAAAAATGGACTTGCCAGCAAATGAAACAACCAACAAAGAATTAATCTCCAAAATATACAAGCAGCTCATGCAGCTAAATACCAGAAAAATAAACGATCCAATCAAAAAGTGGGCCAAAGAACTAAACAGACATTTCTCCAAAGAATACATACACATGGCTAAAAAATGCATGAAAAGATGCTCAACATTACTCATTATCAGAGAAAATGAAATCAAAACCACAATGAGGTACCATCTCACGCCTGTCAGAATGGCCGCCATCAAAAAGTGTACAAACAATAAATGCTGGAGAGGGTATGGAGAAAAGGGAACCCTTTTACACTGTTGATGGGAATGCAAACTAGTACAGTGTGGAGATTCCTTAAAAAACTGGAAATAAAACTGCCATACAACTCAGCAACCCACTGCTGGGCATACACACCAAGGAAACCAGAATTGAAAGAGACACATGTACCCCGATGTTCACTGCAGCACTGTTTACGACAGCTAGGATATGGAAGCAACCTAGATGTCCATCGGCAGACGAATGGATAAGGAAGTTGTGGTACATATACAGAGTGGAATATTACTCAGCTATAAAAAAGAACACATATGAGTCAGTTCTAATGAGATGGATGCTATTATACAGAGTGAAATAAGTCAGAAAGAGAAACGCCAATATAGTATATTGACACATATATATGGAATTTAGAAAGATGGTAGCAATGATCCTATATGCAAGATAGTAAAAAGACACAGATGTAGAGAACAGAATTTTGGACTATGTGGGAGAGGTGAGGATGGGATGATTTGAGATAACAGCACTGAAACATATATATTACCATATGTAAACTAGAAGACCAGTGCAAGTTCAATGTATGAAGCAGGGCACACAAAGCCAGTGCTCTGGGACAACCCAGAGAGATGGAGTAGGGAGGGAGGGGGAAGGGGGGTTCAGGATACAAGGACACATGTGCACACATGGCTGATCCATGTCGATGTATGCCAAAAACCACCACAAGGTTGTAAAGTAATTAGCCTCCAATTGAAATAAATAATTTTTAAAAAATAAATTAACAAAGAAATCAAGATCCTAACTAAATAAATAAAAATGGGCTTTCCAACACTTGTGAAAATTTCTTGCAAGAAATTCTGAACTTCAATCTGATCAAGCCTTAGAATCTGGTGTTTAGCTCTAACACATTTACAGAAAATGCAGGGGTAAGAAAAAACGTGTTACTGACATCACAGAGATCATAGAGATGGATGAGCAAAACCCAGAGTGCCAGAATTTGACATGACAAATAGCTTGGTTTCTTCAAACAAATAAACTGAAAGAAAAAAAAAGAAAGAAAGAAGGAGAGAAAGAAAAAGTGGGAAGGGGGATAGGAGGAGGGAAGTGAAAAATAAAAATATTTAAGATTTTTGCCACTTTGTGGTAATGTCATATGCAATATTCTTTTTCTTTTATAGATAGCAATAAAAGATAATAAACAGGGACTTTCCTGGTGGTACGGAGGATAAGAATCCAGCTGCCAGTGCAGGGAACACAGGTTTGATCTCCTCTTCTGGGAACATTCTACATACCTCAAAACAGCTAAGCCCATGAGCCACAATTACTGAAGTCCCCATGCCTAGAGCTGTGCTCTGCAGCAAGAGAAGCCATTGCAATGAGAAGCCCAAACACTACAACTAGAGAGTAGTCCTCAATCGCTGCAACTAGAGAAAAGCCCATGCACAGACACAGAAACCCAGTGTATCCAAGAATAAATAAATTTTTAAAAATAAAATAAATTTTTAAAAGATAATGGATGTACCTCATTTGACTCTTGATTCAAACAAGACAACTTTAAAAACAATACTATGAGAGAATCAAAGTTTGCACACCAACTATATATCAGAAGATATCAAAGTACTATTTGTTTTGTATATGATTATGTTACTGTGATGCATTTTAAAATTCATTTTAGTTTAGAAACATATAGTTATTAATGGATGAATGAAATGATTAATACCTGAAATTTGTTTCAAAATAATCCAGTGCAGACAGAAGAGAAAGTAGGTAGGGATATATATGAAACAAAATTAGTCTTGTAATAATCACTGTAAGTTTTGGAGCTGGGTGTTTCTACATTTGGATGTTTGAAAATTTCTGTACTGAAATGTTTTAGCTGACTTGCCAAGAAATGCAGTATTTGAGGAAAGCTAGAGCAAAGACCAAAGAAAAGAGCAACAGTCAGCTGTGATGCAAAGATTGAACATCACCTCTCCTTTCAGAAGAACTGTTTCTGTGCATGTAACAGGCACTCTCTCCTCTGTCCAGTCACTCCCTTCCATGGTTTGTGCTTGGAGGTGTTCCAAATGGAGCTCAGCAGCATTTTCTCTGTTTATGATTCCTTAGATAAGATCCAAATCTCTTCAGGCTGTCAGAATCATTTGGTCTTCTCTTTCTAATCTTATATATACATACTCACACACATACACACATATATATGTTTTAACATATCAAGGGACCTGGGGGCAATCACAGAGATCTCCCCCTTTCTTCTCACATAGTAACATGCCTCTTGCTGCCAAATTCATCCAGGGAGGCCAGAGACTTAGGAAGAAACTACTCAAATCAGCTCTTACAAGGAATCAGGCTCAGGTAACATATCCCATTTAGCATGAAAGTGAAAACAAATGATGTATTAGAATATTTTACTAACATGCAGGAGAAGAAGGGGTTGACAGAGGAGGAGATGGTTGGATGGCACCACCAACTCAATGGACGTGAGTCTGAGAAAACTTCGGGAGATAGTGAAGGACAGGCAAGTCCATGGAGTCTCCAAGAATCAGACATGACTTAGTGACTGAGCAAGAACTAACACGTTTATAGTACTATTACATTGAGCCCAGTGGTCAGAGAACAGCATCTTAAAAAGACAAGAAAAAACGATACCCACTGCCCCTGTCCTTTATCATCACCAGCCAATATCTCCCCAAACAAGGTGTAGGCTGGCTTCATGATGAAGCTTTATACTTAGATTATATTATACATATTTAAATTATAAATTATAAAATAAAAAGGTCACAGGCCTTAAAAACACTCCCTTTGGGATACAAAGTCACCTGATCAATTACTATTAAGAGGTTTCTTATGTACAAAAACCTCTGAGAAAAAGTAACACTATGCCTTGAAAATGCTGTATATATAATGACAGGACAGAACTTTACTGACATCTTGATTGTGGCATAAAGAGAAAGAACCTGAAAGCAGGAATGACTAAAGCATGAAGAAGGGGAGTATCTAAGATGGAAAAGACAGAAAAACATCACAGAAAGAGGAGCGGTAGGTAAACACCAGACCTTCCCAGTTTGGACTTTGCTGTTCTGTGTCTTTATTTTGAATGTGCCAACATCATATTTCTATGGACAATAAAAATTGAAGTTATCATTGGTAACTTTTGAGGGACCAGGAAAAAGAAAGTTAGACTTTTCAAGATAGATACTTTTCTGCCTGTTTTCCTTTAAAAACTCACCCTTTTACAGAAGTTTTAAAATCAACGTTGGGTAAGTTACTTGCAATGGCTAGAACCACCATTTCTTCCTAATACACAGTCATGCAGAATTCTAAGTAAGAAATCATTTCCTGATCTACTTTTCTCCAACACCCCCACCTCAATCAACCACTCTGAAGATATATACTATGTATACAAAGCAATTTAGAAACTTTGGTAGAAACAACCTTTTGAATGTAAGGAGAAGGTAAAGAGAAAAAAGGTTAAAATACACTTCCAAGTAGCAATCTGTTGAAAAGGCAATAGATCGAACTCGGTTTATGTTTTTGGGTGTTATTAATGAAACTCCCTACTTGTGGTCAGGTTATCACAATTCTGTTAGAAGAAAATGCCTTTGAATCTGAATGCTTTCAGGCATTTGTCTGAAGTAACTCACTCATAGGAATAAGATTAAGGAAATGTACATAATCTTCTCCGATGAAGAACTTTCCCTCTTACTAAGGCATTGGAAGAGGGCTCTAAATAAGAGGTTCATTTATTTCCATACACCTGTGATTTTGTTCCTAAGTGGTATGAATGGCTATTGATTTAATATCAGGACTTTTGTCTTCCAAATTACTTAACTCATTCCATCTGGAGGTGAGTCAAGACGTCGTCCTTTGATGTTTATGATACTGCCTTCCATACAATACTTGGAAAGAAAACAGAGGTAATTATTTACCTAGTTGGATGAGAAAGAGGGAAAAATACTTTCTTATTGTTTAAAATTAAAACAATTCAAATACTTTGTGAGGCAATCCTAGGACAGACATTTCTAAGTTCCTATACCACTCACATTTTCTTGCTTGCTGATAAGTTAATCATAATCCATAGTATCTCACATATTGTATTTTGGTGTATAAGCAGTATAAACAAACACATTTCTTGCCGCCCTGTTGAGCACAGACAAAAACCTGTTGACTTTTTTTCCTAGTTCTACATTAAACAGTCAGTCAAAACTACTTGATGTTGATCATCAATTCTAGGTCTACATGAAGACTGAATGAGGCAAGAATCTAACCTGTTAATAATTGACAGATCTCCCTGGAAAATCTAGAGGAAGATTAGGCAAAAAGAGGAAGACGGGGTCTCTCCCCATGACTGTCAACCACCATATGCAATGTATTCATTTCTTGCTGTTCATTTTTACTGTGATATGGATCCAGGCAAAGTGATTCTACATTATCCCTTGGTTATCAGAAGAGTCTGATTTGTTGGCATTCATCCCTTGGAACTAGCTATATCTTTATCTACAGGTATTTTTATAACCTAGGAGGAAGTTGGGATCCCCTACAAAGAACACCTTTTCTGTTGGTTGGTTATTTAATTTTTTGAAAATGGGGCAAGTGCTCCCTGAGACACATACCGCCCTTCAGACTACTCCTCTTCAAACCTGGATGGCAGGGAGGCAGTGCTTTCTGGGCTCCGCGCCCTCTGCAATGTATGCAGTGGCCCAGGGCTGGCGATTGGTTGATTGGTGGGGCTTGGGGCATCTTTGCACACAGGCAATTCCCTGCTTTAGAGCACCTCCCAGAGTTTTGGCCCATTAACCCAAGCACAACAGCTTGATGAATTAATGCTTATAGAGGCACAGTTGGCAGCTTCTAATTAAATAATTATGGCTAAGCAGCTGCACGGAAGCTGTCATGCACCCTAGAAAGCCAGCTGTCAGCTTTATTGATCCTGAGACTGAGGAAGAGTTAACACTTAGCTCTGGCTGTTAGGTACAAAGAGCAAGTATATCACATGCAGTCTATGTGCTGTGCAATATGAAGTTGTTGCATATTTGTGCTAGCCTGTCCATGGAGTAATGAAGAGCAAACTGCCCCTTGGCATCCTCTCAGCAATCCAACAAAAAAAGGAAGTGATTATATGATTAGAGAACAGAGTCTGTCTGGAGCAATCTAAAGAGGGCTGTTATACAGATGAGTCCTTGATAAACACAGAAATGTCACTGAACTAGCAGGCAACTCAGGCTCTAAGTCTCATTTTGATGAGCAAGTGATTGGAATCAAGTGTGGTCTTTTTGAGGGGGTATGATTGATATGTTTTCTTCCTGTTTGACTAAAGTTTCTTTAGAGGCAGTTTTCAAATATGAGAAATTGGGGAACAAGGTAAATACCACAAACCTAGATTTAAATTCAACAATGTGTTTTTTCCCAAGTTAGAGGATGTCTGTTCTACAGAATCACAGTGTCATATTCCTTTATAGAAAGCTAAAAAGCTAAAGCTTTACCTCTATACTAATGGAAAACTTACCAGAAGGAAGAAAGCAGAATCTGGCCACTAAGCCCCAACACAGAGGAAGGTACAGATTATAGACCAAAGCCATAGATAGGGGTATTGGACCAAATAATGCTTGTTACAGCACATCAGAATGCGACTGAACTGCTAGCTGATTCCACTTTTATCTGCAGGCTGTTCTTTCTATACAGTCCATGTGTCTTCACTTCTAAAAACCAAATCTGTGATAACCCAGCACAGAACAACTCGGCTTCCCACAGGCCTCATCACCAAGCCTCCCAACATCATCGCCAAAGGAATAAACACAACCATAGGCAAAAGTCAGTCCAACAGATTCAGTCACACCTTAATGTGTAGATACATTTAGATACTTTAATCCTCAAATTTTATGGATTTGCCTTAAAATAAGAATAGGGAAAATCTGGAAGCATATTTCTCATGGAATTCACTTCACCCAGCTCCCAGACCTGTTGAAAATCAGCAGTTCATCAAGCACTGAACTTTACAGACTGATTGATTATTTTCCTCCCAGAGATCAATGGCTTATGGTTAATTGAGAGTAATTCTTAAAATAAGGCATTCTGTACAGTAAATTGTCATTTAAGCAACTGGACTGACTCTGAGAAACTCTTACTATAAAGGCTTCAGTACAATTGTTTCCTTTCTTTTTTTTTTTTTTTTCCTCTTCTAGTTTCTTTTCATGCCAGTGATTCTGATCACCTCAGCTGTCTGAAGCTGACTGTGTGTGATTGACGATTCTTAAGGATCCATTCCTTTTGGGTGAATCCTAAATGCAGTTCAGCTTAATTAAGTCTGCAGTGCAACTCAAATCTCAGTACAGACTGCTAAGGAATCAAATCACAAATTTGTGAAAGCCTAGGCAGGCAAATTTCAGACTTGGGGTCGTGGGGGAAGGGGTCTTCCATCAGTCTGTACTGCCATCTAGCCAAGATCACGTCATTCAATGTAACATCCATTTTGCTTTCAACGTCCCTGATGAAAGCCAGTCTTCAGAAACCAGCTGAATAGACCCCAGAGTTCAGATAAAACAAAAGTCAGCAGCACTTCAGCCACTCTGAGCCTACCAAACTCTTGTGAACCAACAGCCAAGTTCTCATCATTGCCTTATCTTCACAGTTCAATATCTGACAGACAGACACACATGTCTATTTTCATTCCACATATTACCTATACCAATGTCATTTGTATCCTGTGATTTTTGAGGCCTTTAAATATTCTGTGAGTTGATTGGAAAAACAAAAGTTACCTTAGGTAAAACATGAAAGCTGATTATAACCTCTAATCCTCTAGCTATACCTCAAGAGTTAAAAAAAACAAACAAACCCAAACAGCATTCCTTAGACATAGACTGAACATGCAGACCATATACACATATATATCTGTTAAACAAATCCATACACATGAAAAACAACAAAAACGCTCTGTACTTACGGTAGAAGACGTACTCAGTGTAACTGGACCAGATCTTGTCATCTGTATATTGGTTGACAAAAGATGCTGTCACTGAGGAGTTACAGGCCACCATGTGGAATCCACATTCTGACAACATATCAAAAGCCCTTTCCAGATGCCTGAATTTGAGATAAAATCTGGACGTGTATCTTTCTGGGGCTCGGTCAGGGTCTCTGCTCTCATTCAAAGTTTCTCCAAAGACCTCCTTCGCCAAGGAAATCCTTCCACAAACCAAAATCCGGGGAACTCTCCGAAACTTGGCATCCGCCTGCCCCTCTCTGCCCATGGTGCAGGACCCCCTGTAACCCACAGTAATAAAACCCCACTTGCGGTCAGCAGGGAGCAGCGAGGAAGGGGGGCAGATTCTTGTGTCACTTCCTTGGGAGGTATCTTCAAAGTCACTGTGGCAGAATTCATCTGGGCTTTGCTTGATTTCATCGGGGGTCAGGAGTTTGACCAAGTCTGGGAGCTGGAAGTACTCAGCTTCTCTTTTTAATCTTCCCCTTTCTGGAAAGTGATCAGGCAGGACCACCTGCCTGTCCCTGAGATAGTCCAGAATATAACGGAACAAGAATCCATCTCTGTCAATGAAAAACCTTCCCTTGGAGTCCTTGGCTAGGTCGTTAGCTGTGTCTTTCTTTGGGGAAAACATTTTCCACAGGAGGGAATGAGGGATACTTATTAATGTGGAATGGCGTGTAAAATAAACTTGACCCCCAACATTCAGCTCCACGACCTCGGGGAAGGAGTTGGGAACTGCAGCCCCTTGTTCTCGAGAATAATAACGACCACAGTTGCCACTCAGAGCCATGGTCCCTTTCTTCTTTTTCTTCTCCTATTTTGATGTGAAGGAGCGATCCAATGGAGTCACAGCCTGATCCTTTGCAGCAACTTATAAGGGAGGGAGAGGATGCTAACTTGTTAAAAACAACCTCCTCTTAACCCAGTTTTTTTGTTCCCCAACAAAGCAAAATTTCAGAGTCCACAGGTGAAGTGATGCTACAGAAGTAGTTTAAACCCTGGCAGGTGGTGAGCTATGACTTCATGGAATATAATCACTCATCTGCATCCAGTTTTCCCCCAAGCTCAGTAGGCAAGGCCGGCCAGGTCCCCAGTTACTGAGAGGTCTGTCTGAAGGAAAAGAGAGAAAATTATTTCCTCAAACACAGCATGAGTCAGAAAAAAAGAGACCGCTGGGGAGAGGAGAGGGAGGTAGAAGGAGGGAGGGAAACTGAAAGGGAGGGAGGGAGAGATTATTTTACATAAGCAGCCCTAGAATTACTGATTTCAGCCATTCTTCAACTAAATCATAGCTTCTCTCAAGGTATTTCGTGTCTACATATTTATCTATATCCCTCTGTCTCCAGCATTTAGTATTAAAAATCTTTCTATTTGATTTCTGCATTAAAAACGAATATGCAATTTTCAACTTCTAAAAGGAGATTTATTTTCTTTCCCCAGCTGGAGAGGAAAAGCAATAGCCCTGGAACTTACCTCAGTGAGTGCTGGAAACAGTTCTTGTGAAGAAATACCCATTTGCAAAGCAGTCCAAATACCCAGCTACACACAAGAGTCTGGAGCTTGTCAAAATCCCAAACAGGTAAAATACAGAGGTATCAGTGAAAAGTGCCAGAGAGATGTGCTCTTAGAAAATAATAATTATATATATAAATATTTATATAAATGTATATTTGTGTATATGTATATGATTCACTCCCAATCTCAAGTTAAAACAAGTCACAAAAAAGTTAAACCGTGACTGGAGGTGGTTGGATTGAAGAAGCAAAGCAGAGAAAAATATTCAAAGCTTCTCCAGGAAGAAAAAAAAAAAAAAAACCCTTTGGAAAGAATCCTTAAAACAGAAGAGTTGCAAGAGGTACCGGGACTTAGTGGCTTTTCAGAAAGCCCAGAAGCAAGACAGATGCGCCCTGCTGGGGTCCCAGGTAGCCACCCCACCTGCCGGCAAGGGCAAGCGGGCTCCCATGTTCCCAGCCAGGTGGGAGCGGGCGGCCGCCGCGGCGCGGAGATGCCGGCGCGGGGCTCGGGCTCGGGCTTCTTCGGCGGAGGAGCTGGGTGGTTCCACAGTTCCCAGTGCAGTTCGGATGCTGTTGTTTCAGCAGTGCAGGCAAGAAACCATCCAGGGAAATGACTATTACATCATCTTAAAGGAATATGGCTTGGAGAGAGCGGAGGCAGCTCCGAGTCACGTCCGCCTCGGTGACAGGTCGCCGGGACTGCACGGGGACGCCGCGCTCCGGCCGTGGGTACGCGAGTCCCCCGGGCGCTCCGGGCCCGGGGCGGGGACGCAGCGCTGCGCAGCCGTTTCCTTCCCCGTCCTGTCTCGGAGTCTGGAGTTTCCAAGGGCCTTTGCTTTGCCCTTTCGTGCTGTCTCTAGTCCTCCACAGCCACCACCATGCCCCAGAAACAACCCCTCAACCCAGATGAACACGGCGGTTTTTCATTTTAAAAAATCAACAATTTCTTTGCGTGTGCACTAAATTTTTGCTAAACGGCAAATTGCCCCCTCTAAAGCTTGTTTAAAAGAAAAAATAAGCATACCCAATGACCCCAATGTTCAAGCTACAAAGTGTTTTTTTTTGTTTTTTTTTTTTCCCTAAAGGGAACTAAGCCATGTTCTCTCAGATGCCCTCTCCTGTTTTTGGTGGGTTTTTCCCCCCTTTTTCTCCATTCCTCTGCCACCCTCACCCCAGCAAATAAATAATGAATATATACATCCATACCTTCAGTCTCTCTGGAATTACTGATGCTCCTTCACAGGACTATAGGAAGCACTGGTACCCTGAGAAAAGAAAACAGAGTTTTTATCAGTAAGTCATTATCTTGGCATCCATGTAAGACATGGTTACCTGCAAGTTTTTTCTAGGTCTATTTCCTTACAGAGCTTCTCTCTGGATGTGTCCCTGCCCCCTCCCATCTCATCCCAAGAGGACTCTAGTGGAAGACACGCCTTCAAAGAGACATTTTACTCCTGTCCCAGAGGGTTCCCCTAAGTGCATCATTAGAGTTTCAGGAAGGCATTTCCAGGGCAACCTAATCCACTAACAAAGTGCTTCCAGTTGATCCTGCCAGTCAATAATGGCCCAGCCAAGAGCTTACAGTAAGTCAGCCATTTCCCCTTACAAACACCAATGTCTTAGGACGCACATTTCTAATGAGAATGTAGTACTTCATCTATGAATAATATATGCGGGGCATACAAACAACAGCTATTTTTAAAAGATGAAAACCAAAACTGGAGAGAAAAGTGTGAATTAGATACATTTTATGGGATACATGGGTTTATTGCCAGCTCTTGCCCCAAGAATCAGCGTGAAGATAGACTCAGCAGTAGCATAAAATAATTTCTAATTTAACACTCTTTTCTTTCACTAAGAATCAGGTTACTGAACACATTCAGAGTATTAGCTAGCACTCCAACACCTGATTATATTTAACTTTGTTGTTTTAACTAAGTATTAACCTACTTTGGCCTCAATCATTGGGATTTTAATGCTGGACCAAACAAGGATGTGCTTGTTATTTGATGCACTCATATCGCCATCTAGTGTCCTCAAACTATCAGTGCAGGACTGTATCCGGCAACTTGTGTGTGAGTGTGTGTGCGTGTGTGTGACACGCGCGCGCTCAGTCGTGTCCGATTCTCTGGGAACCCATGGACCATGGACTGTAGACCGCCAGGTTCCTCTGTCCATGGAATTTTCCAGGCAAAAATACTGGAATGGGTTATCATTTCCAACTACTCCAGGAAATCTTCCGGACCCAGGGATCAAACCCGTGTCTCTTGTGTCTCCTACATTGGCAGGAGGATTTACCACTGCACCATTTGGGCCAAAAGTCAGATATTTTTTCCTCTTTGTTTTAAAGTTCTTGAGTATTATCAGAAATGTTCTGTTCACCAAGATGACAAAGTAAACATCTAGTTGCCATTGGGTTAAGGGGAAAAGTAAGTCTGAATCTATAGCTAGTAAATACTCTCTTTGGTTGTAGTAAAGAGCAAATTATTTTATGTCTAATCAAGTAGGCCAGCACACCATGACAGTGGCTTTGGAGATTGGATATTAAAGTATTTGGGAAATATTTTGGCAAGAAATGAAGAATGGGAGGAAGAGAAATCATAGTTTTAAAACTAAAAGGAGCTTGTGAAATGGAATCACAGTCTCATCTTAAAGACATAGAAACTGAGTACCAGAGACGGAAAGCACTTCCACAGGGTCACACAGCAAGGTAAGGGTTAGACCCCTGCCTATTCAGTACAGTCAATATTCTGTTTTTAACCTTGTGGATTCTGGAGTAGGAATGGAGAGGTGGCAAATAAAGAAAACAAGAAAAATTTCAAGATTATTACACATTTGAAGAAGCAGCAAGTCATTTAAAAGAGCTTTCAATATGAAATTAAATTGCAAGGCTAAAATATTGTCACAATTTAAAAGAATAATATTCTGTATCTCAGAAACGAGAAGCTCTTTTCTTTGGTCTGGGCTTCATAGATTAGGCCATTTCTGAGACTAGTAATTCTTAATTTGGGGGAGAAAGGACTACTTGAAGAAAATCTAGGAAATGCATACATGAACATAAAAGTTCACATTCAGTGTCAGGGACAGAACCTCTGAGGAAGGGCTGAATACAGCGGCCCCAGGGAGGTCAAGTGGCCAGGGACTCACATTCCCAGCAGTACTCCCATTTGGGCTATGAACTTTCTTTAAGTTTTTTCTTTTTTTTTTTAATGTGGACAATTTAAAAGTCTTTACTGAAATTGTTGCAATATTGTTTCTGTCTTATGTTTTGGGTTTTTGTCCAGGAGGCATGGGAAATCTTAGCTCCCTGGTCAGGGATCCAAGCTGCACCCCCGGAACTGGAAGGCAAAGTCTGAACCACTGGTCTGTCAGGGAAGTCCCTGAACCTTCTTTGTAAAGTGAGATTACACACACGCTCACAGAGACACATTCTGAGGACTGAAAAAAAAAGAAAACATAAAACATTCATCACACAATCTTAACTTTGTGACCACACCACCTGAATGCACTCTAAATTCGTATTTTTTAATAAACACTCTAAGTACCCCAGACTTTGCACACATATATTGCTGCATATTGCTTTGTGCTAAAAAAATTCATTTAGTATAATAAACAGTTAAAAATAAACAACTGTTTTTACAGCCCTCTTGAGGTATATTTGCTTTTTAATCTACCTGGATCCTCAAGAAATTGAGAGGGTCTGGACCTCTTACCCTTTGAGAGGTCAGGGATTTGGTTTGAGGTTGGCCCTAAAGTCTATTCACGTTGGGGTTTGTAGAACCCAGGTTAATAGCCTCTGATCTGTACTCTTTCTTGTTCCTTTAGTCTCACGGAGGCAAAGGATAAGAAGTGAGATTAAAGCAATAATTGGCTTGGAGGAAACAATACACTATCTAGAGAGGTTTAAATAGTGCTAAAGTAAGCGAGTGTGTCCCAGGGTGTCTTAGGGAGGTTGTCAGTAATCCCTGCTGTTTGGTGCCTGAACAAGAGGCAAGAAGCCAAGTCTAGGCTGTAAGTGTATTCCTGTCCTTCGTGTCAGCAGATAACACTGTAGTGTTATTATTCTCTTCTGGCAGCTCTCCACTGAAGCACCGTGGGATGCCTCACTCTGCGTAAAGGCTGAACACCCAGCAACAGATTTCTCTTAAGGGAAGAGAGAGGAAGAAAGTTGCATTCCGTTCTTATAATATTCAAGCCCACAGCTCATGAAGACACACCATGGGTAACTTGTGGAATTGATGGAACGTGTCTTAGTTTCTATTTCCTGTTCCCCACTTTTCACACACCCCCAGAGCTGAATGTTGAAGAGTGTGTTCTCAAAAGGACAATTTTAATTTTGGAATAATGTGATCACCTCCCACATCCTCACCCCCTAACACATCCTTAAGTTTCCATTCCCTTAAAGGATAGCTTTTATGCTGTCTGTGTTATCAGGGAGGGACTTGATCTCATCAACTTCCTCAAGCTAAGATGCTGTGCATTCTTTGTGTTACATGCCCCAAGGACTCCTGAATTATCAGCATCGTCTTAATAGCTACTGTTGATGGAGGGCTGGTCAGAGCTATTACCTCTCTCTCAGCTCTTCCTGACTGGTGGTGTAACTTCTGACAGGAGACTGAATTGTAGGGCACCTCACACAAGACAAGTGCTCATGACAAGATGTCGCTTGGCGGAAATCAAGAGGGCGGGACTGAGGCTGTTTACAAAAAAATGCGATTGGCCATGGCTAACTTCCTCTTAGCAATGCCGTGACGTGACCAGTATACATTGGTGCGCCACCACCTGGATACGTGACCTTTACAGTGATTGGCCAAGCTCCGGGAAAGCCTTTGCCTTCCCACGCTGTTTGCCTATATAAGCTCGCCCTCCAGCTGTATAAAATGGAACTGCTTTAACAGAACACCCCCCCAC